>CAUYLG010033178.1:0-55000 GCA_963573385.1 Cacajao melanocephalus | reverse complement strand
ATTACAGATATGCAAATTTCTTTCAATGGTGTTGTAAGTGTGTCTAGCTGGAGCTGAATAACTCCTTGCAAGTCAGTCTGTGCGCGCTCAGGACCCCAGGGAGCTGATCAAAGCACCCATTCTCTTTCATCCCCAGTATTCTCCTCCAAACTATTTCGATACAATATGTTTCCATGATGCACTTAATGTGCTAGAGACATAGAACTCATTACAACCTAGCTAGTTCTGCGGACCTCTTTGTTCCGCGGCAGAAAGTCAAAGAAAAAAGGAAAAGCGCTGCCAGTTGCCAGCTTTCTGAAATGCTAAAGCATGTGTCATTTTTCACCGGGTCTCGTCTCGATATCCTCAAAAGACAAACTATGAAACCGGCCTCAGCCCTTTCTGGCATTAATTACACTGCTGTCCAGCCGATCTGTTTTTCCTATTATATGCATTTCTCAGCAGGGTTTTTTTTTTTTTTTTTTTTTTCAATTAAAAATCAGGGTAAATTTAAAATATTAATGAAATTTAATAAATATTTAAAAAATAATTTAAAAGTCTGCAAAACATACATCAAAACTTTTGAAGGACTTCTGATAGACAACAGATTTAGGGTAGGACCTGGGTGGTTTGTAATTTCTCCCAACCTGAAATTGGCTGAGAGCCTCAGAAATTTCCAATACATCGAAGGTTCTGTGGAGACCTTTATTATGCCATTTGAAACTTTGGTTTGGTATCCAGGTAAATCTTGCAGTTTAAAGTTTCTATTAAAGTTTTGAAATGAAGCAGTTTGATATTGCACCCAACCTGGAGGGTGCTTCCAAGGAATTTCTGTCTAGGGTGATGTCACAGAGAATATAAATTTTATTTCATTTCCTCTGTTTCTTGTAGGGTTGATTGGTTGGTGGAAATGGCTGGCAGCCAGTTCTGGGAAAGATTCCAGACCTGACTCCGATTAACCCTCTCTGGTGAAACTCTGCTGGAAACCAACTCACCAGCAATTGCCATTAATCTACTTACTAATTAAGCCAATTCATTTCTAAAGGAGAAAAATTCCTTTCTTTAGCCAAACTGATGGGAGGAAATTTGAAAGAAGCGCCAAACTGTGTAACTGTAATTCAGCCAAGGACTGCTAAAACAAGGTGTTGATATATAGCAGCAGATTTAAAACAAGTTTCTAGGGCAACACTCCTTTGGAGACAGCGGCATATAGTGCATAGCAGATGAAGCTCGAATAATGCTGCACAGCGCTATGCCACCCCGTGCACTTGCGTTGAAAATAACACCTCTCTCTCCATTTAAATCTTGTTCCTTTTACGCACCAATAAATAGCCTCTCCAGCTTTCTTTTGGACTAATGTATATCAGCTTTATGTGACAACTACCACTAATATATTTCTTGACACTTAATAAATAACTTTAGAATTCTGTAATCCGGAGCCTACAATTCAGATACAGGCTCTTAGCAAGGCCTTACTGGTAGTTAGGGGAATAGGAAGAACCAAGTTGGACATTACGCATGGAGGAAAAGCAAACCCGCCTTTCGGTAAATGGTGCCTGGCATTCCAGCGGAATCTTGGTTTGCATACTTGCCAGGAAGCAAAACTCCAAAGAGTTTCCCTACTTACTAAAGAATTGCTGACAGCCTTTAAGATGTGGCTAGGTTCCCTGTGCCAGGGTAAGAATGAATCTTCCTTGAGGAAATGTACAATCTCCCTCTAGTCTTTATGACTCTCCTTCATGGGGAATAGTTATTGGGTGAGGAGATATCAAATCACTTTGACTTTTTTGGTATATGAAGACTGGATGATTTAGAGAGGGAGTCAAACAAGTTGAGTGCCTCAAACTTTTTAATTAAAGTCTGCTCCTTCCCACCCTTAGACACCGGAGTCTGGGGAGTGCCCAAATGAAGGTGGTTGCCACGCAGGGTCGGTGCGCCCCACCCACCCAGCACGAGCCAGCACTTTCCTTAAGGGCATGGAAAGGAGCGCACGCAAGGCACGCACTGAGGTCTACTCGAGCTCAGTGCTGGTTAGTGTACATAATCCGGGGAGATTAAACAATTAGTTTAGCAAATCCTTGGAGATAGTATCCTTTGTGAGGGAGGCACCTTACAAAACGATGGCAGAGGCTGCGCTTTCTGTGGCCCCATCTGCACAGCCCAGGCTTTTGCCCAGTTAATCAGTAGTCGCCGGACTGCTCTGGTGCGTGGATAGCTTCTCCGAGGGCTCTTCTTTTGAGGATTCAGACAACGTTTCTAAACGTGAAGAAAGATGGACAGACATAAACTGTGTTTTACTTACTGTACACAAACCACTCCCCACTGTTCCCCTGTAGCATTTTGCATCAGTTTAGTGGGTCCTTCCAGGCCTGGCCCTACCTGGGAGCGTCTTCAGGAACCTGGAAGAGAGGTGGTGAGGGAGGTAGGGCAGGCAGGCAGATTATCCTTGGCCTTCCAAACAGCGTGTGCCGGCCAAGCTTTGCTCTGAGACAGTCTGGGGCTCTCCGGCAGCTCCAGACTGCAGGAATGGTCTTACATGCCCCTGATAAAGGCCCGTACCCAACATTCTACTGAAGGCATTGTAAGAGAATAAAAAGAGTGGGAAGAGTTGTCTGTGTTTGGGTCCGGGGATTTAATTTTTCCAAGATTTAAATTTCCATTTGCTTTGTAATCTTTCTTCTATGTGAAATAGAAAATTATGAGTGAGAAGGAAAGAAAACCACATTGGCCCTGGGCTCTGAAGCTGGGGAATGGGACGATGTCTCCCCCGCCCCCACCTCAACTTTGGACTCTTCGCTCTGTGGGGAGGAACATTTACCTGGTGTGTAAATTGTGAGGAAAGCGCTGGGGGTCTGAGACAGGAAAGCCACAACATGGGATGTGATGTTCCAGCTTTGAAGGGGAACAAAGGCCCTGGGCTAATCCCAGTGAAAGCTAGGAGCGTGGAGAAGGCAACAAAGCCTTGCAGCCTGCGGTCACCGGTAGGTGTCAATGTGGACACTCACAGCCGGGGCAGTGGGAGAGGGGAACACACAGGAGCCAGGCTGTCATTCCAAGGCTTAACATGAACAAAGATAAAAACGTGACAACCTCGGCTTTCAACGGTTGGGAGGTTCAAAGTGGAGTGCTCCAGAGTCTATCTGGGTCAAGTCTTTTTTGCAGAAAGGCCTTTTTCTAGTCTAGTAGCAAACAGGGAAGCCCCAAGGGCCTTTTCCCAAGGTAACTTTGCTTACTCAAAGCTTTCTTTAAAGTAATGTCCAATGCTATACGCTGCTTTAGGTAAAGATACGGAGCTTGTGAGATAGGTGGAAATAGTGTAAAGGGCATTGTTTTCTGCACCCCAGAAACTCCAGGAGGCTGCATTCAGCCCTTGTGAACTTGAACAGGCTACCTAAACTTTTTGGATAAGCTTTGTGTATTCTTTTGCACATTTAATGAAATGAAATTTCCTTTTATAAAACTATGCATACATGCAGATGAGTCGATGGGTTCCATAATTTAGAAAAGGACTCATCTTACAAAGAAGTTCAGCAGTACAATGTTGAAGGAATAGTGGAAACTTGCTAGAGTTAAGTATGCTTGAGATTTCACTCCATTACAAATCAGCAGACAAGGAATTTACCGACGAATAAATCTCCTGTATAATCTGGGAAAGATAGTTAAGAATCTTCTACCAATACAACGCATTAACAAAGATTATCTTAGAAAATCAATAAATGGACATGATAAATTATGTTTATACAAAAAACTCAGAGACATTGTTTTTTTAAATTCTACCACTAAAACTAAAATACAAGTTAAAAAAATAATAATGTAGTAAAATTCTGATTTTCTTTAGTTGAAGTAAGTCTCCTAAATAATAAAAAAAAGGATGTAACTATCCTTAAAAGACTAACGACATTTCACAGGTAATGCAATTTAGAAAGAAACACTTCCATGTTTTCTTTTCCAACAATGTGCATTTTTGTAAACTGCTATAAATTGCAATTCAAAAGCACTGATCTCGCCATCCCCAATCATTTTTTATACTGATCAAATGAATGCAGATACTCCCATTTGGGAGGGGCGACATGACATTTCACTTGGCAGTTCTAAACAGGTCACAGACCTTTCACAGACCCTAAGGCAGTGGGAGGGAGCTCTTTACTAAACCGTGTAACCAAATCAAACCAATGGTTACCCCTTTTCAAAACCAATGGAATGGTTTGCACAATGCTATTCACATAGCAGTACAGAAACTGAAAGGATGGTCATCCAATGGAAATTTCTTTCCTTTTGTTTAAACTTGCAGAGCTCAAAAAGTAATACTTGAGGGAAAACAATTACATGTGCTATCATAAAAATAATAAACAAGACACATGCATTTTTGTTGGCACCACAGGGCTCAGCTGTAACTGTCCATTTATATGTATATATATGCACATGTATGTATGTATATGCATGTATATTTATTGAAGATGTTGCTTTGTTTGAAACCTTCGGCACAAAGACACGACAATGCTGCCCTGGAGATGACCTATTGCTTTCAAGTTGCTTGAACACATCAGAATTTCCATTGTTAGGGTTGATTAATTGAAACTGATAAGTTACCATGAATAAAGATTGCTTTTCTGTTTAATGTGGTGGGCCTGATTTGGTAAATGCCTCATTCATGTAGCTTTGCAGTGCAGCATATGGGTAAAAGTCATTCAGTATCACAAACATATACAATTTATTATGCTTGTACAGGCATAGCCAAAAGTCCTTTCTATATTAATGACAAAGTTTCAATAAAAAAATTCATTTAAAGAGTCACTAGTTACATGAAGTATAAGGCATTTACCTGATTTGGTAAATGCCTCATTCATGTAGCTTTGCAGTGCAGCATATGGGTGAAAGTCATTCAGTATCACAAATATATACAATTTATTATGTTTGTAAAGGCACAGCCAAAAGCCCTTTCTATTTTAATGACAAAGTTTCAATAAAAAAATTTCATTTAAAGAGTTACTAGTTACATGCTTTTGTAATTTATTCTTAGAGTTTCCAGTTCTGACTTTCTGTGGATAATTGAAAATATATAATATTTTAATACAGTTTTAAAAGGATGTATATATCCAAGTTATGCCTTAGCATTAGTCATTGAAAATAAATCAGAATCTATCTTAAATGTTAGCAGACATACATGAAGAGAAAGCACTGTCATCTGATGCCACTTCTGTGCCATACTCTTGATAACGTTGCTGTAAATGTTTCATTGTGAGGCCACCAATTATAGCTCACACTGCCCAGTTTACAAGAAAATGCAAAGAAGCTCATTTGGTGAATAACATGCCAACTTCGTAAAGGCTGTTCTTTTGGTTTTGTTTCAGTGAATGAAGTCAGAAGACAACATTTTGAAAATAATTTAGGGACTATCACATAAAAAAAAAACAGTGGATGTATTCATGTTTTTCACAATTTAATTGCTGTGAACTTCCTTTACTGAAAAGCCAATGTCACTTTTAAAAGTGTCAACTACATTTAAAATGATCACAAATGTTTACCAATAAAGGGAAGGTTGCTCGTTTTTTGTAATGATGCTGTACAAAAACTTTTATTTTTTGCCTTTTTCATTTAGGTTGCTCAGGTAATAATGAAAAATATGAAAGACGTGCTAATGAACTAAAGAATCGACTGTACTAAACCATCAAAGAGATAGTTACCGTATTCAGCCTTTAATGTCTCATCAAATAAATTCTCTGGTCATTCATGTCCATGAAACAGTTCAAGTTCATCCAACATTTCTCAATTAAATTAGATGGGTGATCTCAGTTCAGCCCTTCTGGAGAGTAATAAACCACATCGGTCACAGTTGACCACAGCTAGTATGTGTTCTATAAAGAGCTGGATGTCCATTGGAAAGCTAATCAGTACACCGGCACTTGTAAAATTCCCTCCTGCATTTTGAAGTGATAATCTGTATCTAATTTTTAAAGAAAAATTTACTCTCCTTTCACTCTTCTGAGGCCAATTTCTTTTCTGGACCTGAATAGAGATCATTGGTGAAACAGTACCAAACAGCTTCGGTATGTGTACAACAAAAACCCACCTCTTTGTAGAACATAACAAATTATGCAATGTTCACAGATGTGCTTCACATTGTGCCTTTGTGAGAAAATGAAGGCCCAACTCTATTCCCCACCCCCCTCTTTATGAAAGACCGCGCTGCCAATGCAATCTGTTCTAATGCTAGAGAAAAATAAACACACTTAATATGGAAACTTTAGGTAGTTGTCTCTAAAAGGATTTTCATTTGAATGTTTGATCTCTGCAATTTTTGCATATATGAATTTGAAGTTACAAGCAGCTATGTTTTCCTATGAACAGGTGAACAACTTGGAGCCTAAGGAATTGAAATGTTAAATGCTCCTGTAACTCACCTGTAACTCACCTTGACATCTGCATATTTAGTGAAAATGCTGTTATCAGTTTCATGCTTAAATTTATAGGTTCCCAAAGAAATGCAGTAATATTTTAGTCACAGTTTTAAAAACATACACACTGAAAATATTTAAAATTTTGTTTCTGAATCTTGGTTTTTGATTCTTATGGAAAAAGTGGCTATTAATATGTAATTCTGAATAACAAAGTAGCAATTTTTGCAGAAATGGTAAAGAATGCAGAGAGACCTCCTGAGGCCCACCTTACCCTCTGGGACCTCCACAAATCCTAGATTGTCTTTTACAGAATGTGCTAGTTATTGAGTGACTGTCTTAGAACATAAATTCCAGTCACTAAGAAAAATTTCTATATCTTCAGCGCCTTGCCTAGGGCTTTGCTTAGGTATTCATAAAGACTGCGGAACAAATGAGTGAATGAATTAATAAAGAGAAGGTAACACCCAGAAGGCTAAGTAGTGTGTTCCACTTGTTATCCACAACCTTTGCAGTTCCTTCTCATGTTGACTCTGGTCTTGGCCATGTGACTTGCTTTGGCTAATGGGACAAGAGCTAATGGGACCCCAGCAGAGACTTGGAACAATCCTTGTGCACTGGAGCCTGCTCTCTCTTGCTGCTCTGGAGAACCCTGAGACCTCCGTGAGAGCAAGCCTGGCTTAGCTTACTTGATTATGAGAGACATGAGGTCTGGTTACCCCTGTCACCCCAGCAGACAGCCAGCATAAAGCCATCAATGACCAGCTGAACAAAGTAGCTCGGTGAGACCAGGCAGAAGACCCACCACCTAGATGAAAGCATGTGTGTAGGCACAGGTGCAGGGAACAGCATGAAACAGCAGGGAACTGCAAGTCATTTGGGACCACTAGGTTAGAGAGCTCACATAAGGGAGAAGCAGGGGTTATGAATGGCTAAACCGAAGAACTTGATTTTATCTTGAAAGCCATAGATCTGCTGAAAGATTCAACAGAGGCATAACAAAGTGTGAAAAAGTGAGGCAAAATATGAAATCCTTAGCAACCTCAACATTTAAGACACAGAGCAGGAGTAGAATTGAGCAACCAGGGGAGACTGAGAAGGGTGCTCTGAGAAGGAAGAGGAGGAGAAACAAGACAGGCTGGTGTCTTAGCAGTCAAGAGGGGAGGTTTTCGAGGATTAAGGTGAAGGATACAATGTTTCAGTTATGTGAGACAAATAAATTCTGAAGATCTAATGTCCAGCAGAGTAACTATAGTTAACAATACTGTATTGTATACTTGAAATTTGCTAAAAGGGTAGGTAGCTCTGAAGTGTTCTTATCACAAAAGGAGGAGGAGGAAGAGGAGGAGGATGAAGGAAGAAGTGAGAGAGAGGAAGAAAATGGTGAAATGATAAATATGTCAATTAGCTTGATTGTGGTGATCATTTCACTTAAGTGTATATAATTTTTATTTGTCAATTATATTTTTATTTTTTTATTATTATACTTTAAGTTCTGGTGTACATGTGCAGAACGTGCAGGTTTGTTACATAGGTATAACGTGCCACGGTGGTTTGCTACACCCATCAACCCGTCGTCTACATTAGGTGTGTCTCCTAATGCTATCCCTCCCCTAGCCACCACTTGATGGGCTTCCTGTGTCCATGTGTTCTCATTGTTCAGCTCCTACTTATGAGTGAGACCATGCGGTATTTGGTTTTCTGTTCCTGTGTTAGTTTGTTGAGACTGATGGTTTCCAGCTTCATCCATGTCCCTGCAAAGGACATGAACTCATCCTTTTTTTGGCTGCATAGTATTCCATCGTATATATATGCTACATTTTCTTTATCCAGTCTATCAATAGGCATTTTAGTTGGTTCCAAGTCTTTGCTATTGTGAATAGTGCTGCAATAAACGTATGTGTGCATGTGCCTTTATAGTAGAATGATTTATAATCCTTTGGGTATATACCCAGTAATGGGATTACTGAGTCAAATGGTATTTCTGGTTGTAGATCCTTGAGGAATTGCCACACTATCTTCCACAATGACTGAACTAATTTACACTCCCACGAACAGTGTAAAAGCGTTCCTATTTCTCTACAGCTTCTCCAGCATCTGTTGTTTCCTGACTTTCTAAAGATCACCATTCTAACTGGTGTGAGATGGTATCTCATTGTGGTTTTGATTTGCATTTCTCTAATGACCAGTGATGATGAGCTTTTTTTTCATGTTGTTGGCCTGTCAATTATATTTCAATAATGCTATTTGAAAAAAACTAAAAAACAAACCAGGCACAGTGTCTCATGCCTGTAATCTCAGTACTTTGGGAGGCCACGGCGTGTGGATCACTTGAGCTCAGGAGTTTGAGACCAGCCTGGGCAACATGGCAAAACCCTGTCTCTCCAAAAAATATAAAAACTTGCTGAGCATGGTGGCACATGCCTGTAGTCCCAGCTACTTGGGAGGCTGAAGTGGAAGGATTGCTTTAGCCTAGGAGGTGGAGGTTGCAGTGAGTGGAGATCATGGCACTGCACTCCAGCTTGGGCAATAGAGCCAGACCTTGTCTAAAAAAAAAAAAAAGAAAAGAAAAAAAAGGAATTAAGGAATGCTTAGCAGTAACAAAATCCTGGGGTGAGGTCAAGTGAGATGTGGACTGGAAACTGTATTTGGCATTTGCTGGATTCTGGTGACCTGGTGGATGGCAGTGCCAGAGAGCAGTGAAGGCAGGAGAAAAGTGGAGGAAACTGGAGCCAGAGAAGGGGAGAAAGCAGATTCCGATTTCTCTCAGGAGGGTTCACATCAAAGGGAAGGAGGAGCAGAGGGCAGCTGCTTGCAGAGGAAGCGAAGGAGAGTAAGAAAAAGAGGCATGGGCATGCTTATAGGAAGAGAGTACTGGGGCACGGTGCTGTCATCCAGGACAAACAGGGATATTGTGAGATCATAACCTAAGTTCATGAAATTAGGAGTCAAAATGGAGTTAACTTCAGACACAGATTTTTTTCTTTTTGTGACAGAGTCTCGCCCTGTCACTCAGCCTGGAGTGCAGTGGCGTGGTCTCAACTCACTGCAATCTCCACCACCTGGGTTCAAGTGGTCCTCTCACCTCAGCCTCCAAAGTACCTGGGACCACAGACGCCTGCCATCACTCCCAGCTAATTTTTAGTAGAGATAGGGTTTTGCCATGTTGGCCAGGCTGGTCTTGAACTCCTGGCCTCAAGTGATCCACCCACTTTGGTCTTCCAAAGTGCTGGGATTATGGATGTGAGCCACCATGCCTGGCCTCAGACTCAGTTTTATCAAATATATATAGATCGTTTGCTAACTTCCAGGAAAGTGGCAGGCACATTTATACACAAGCCTTGTCCCATTTGATTCCTTAATGCTAGAACGTAAGTCGAAGCTTGAAAGAGGTAGCTTTCTAAATGATCAAGGAAACATATCTCTTGTATGGTGGGCACTGAATGGCAGAACTCCTTACCTTAAGTCTTAATACAAACTGAAAACATACAACCACTGAACACATCTGGAATAGTGGGTATCTAGTTATTTAATGTGATGTCATGGAAGTTATTAAATTGCTACCTTGTATTTGCTTGCTAGGGCTGCCATAACAAAGTAGCACAAACTGGGTGGCTGAAACCAACATAAATGAATTGTCTCACAGTTCTGGGCGCTGAAGTTTCAAAATCAAGGTGTCCAAAATCAATAAGGCCATGCTCCCCATGGGAGCCTGGGTGGAATCCTTCCTTGCGTCTTCCTAGCTTCAGGCCGTGGCCATCAATCCCTGTCATTCCTTGGCTTGTGGTTGCATCACTCCAATCTCTGCCATCACATGGTGTCTCTATCTTCACAGTATCTTTCTCTTATGATACCAGTTATACTGAATTGAGTCCACTTGGAAGACCGCGGCTTAATGACATCTGCAGAGACTCTATTTTTAAATAAGATTACATTCACAGGAGCCTGGAGCTAAAGTCTCAACATATTTTTGTGAGGCAGGGTGTGTGTGTGGGGGATCACAATTCAAACTGTAACATATGCTTTTCCAGAAAAGGCAACTTATTGTCTAGGTCACAGACAGGATACACAAGGAAAAGACTTTTACGAAGAAGCAACAGAGACTTAAAAAAAAAATGACTGGTACTTAATGTACACTTTCGATACGTGGGATAACAATAACTGTGCAGTTGTTTACAAAGGGAAAGTGTTCTTAAAATAGATAAAATAAGGTGGAAATCAAATGAAGCTTCTTTCATCCGGAACATGAAGAGAACTGAATTGAACACACAGGATATTTTTGGTGAGGGAAGAAGACAGAACAATGGTAGAGTGAGTTCATGACTTAGGATTCCATATGGGCCTGATAGATAAAATTTAAAAAGAAAAACAAAAAGACATACTGGGAAAAACAAGGTAAACATGTCTCTGGTAATGAAATGTGAAGTAAGAAGTCAGCCTGTTAGGAGTTGAATTGTGTCTCCCCCCAAAGATGCTGAAGTCCTAACCTCCAGTACCTATAAATGGGAGCTTATTTAGAAACGGGATCTTTGCAGATGATCAAGTTAAAATGACGTCATTAGGGTGGGCCTTAACCCATTATGTCCTTGTCCTTATAAAAGTAAGAAATTTGAACAAAGAGATGTAGGTAGAGGGAAAGCAGTGTGAAGACACAGGGAGAATGTCGTCTACAAGTAAAGAACACTCAGGGCTACCAGAAGCTAGGAGACGGTCAGGGGACGATTCTCCCTCACAGTCCTCAGAATAAACCAACCTTATCTTGATTTCAGACTTCCAGCCTCTAGAACTGTGAGAATATTAATTTCTGTGGTTTAAGCCACCTGGTTTGTGGTAATTTGTTATGGCAGCCTTAGCAGAGGAATACATAGCCCAAACCATAGGTCTCTGGTTTCAGCTGCAGAAACTCATCCTGATGGTCAAGAATAAAGCTTGTATTTGGTAACGGAAGCTAAATGTGCTTCATGCTGGGCGGAAGAACAAATTCACTTCTAGAAGGCAGAAGCTGTAATGAAAGGAAGCTGAAAAACAACAAAAACAACAACAATTTTTAACCTGGGCTATGACATTGTAGAAAGCTATGAGCCTAGGAAGGTTAGAGGGCACAAACTCACTTCGTGCAGAGGAACTAAGCTAAACCACCTGCTGGCTTGGAGTCTTCAGGGCCCTTCATGTCACAGCAAAGTTGGTGCCCCCAAACTTATAAGAACTCGCTGTAAACTGGGAGTGAGAGAGGTGCAAGAAGCAGTCACAGAACTATACTCAGGAAATTCTGTCTTCAGAGAGATTAAAAACTTGAGCATGCAAATCTAAGTTCCAAAATAAACAAAGGATAGAATGCTAGGCAAGACAAAGCAAGAGAAGCAGAACATGAATTCACTCCAGACAAATTTAAGTGGATGAAACAGTCTGACAAAGATTTTAAAATTTATGTTTAGTATGTTCAAAGAATTCATGCTTAATGATAATTATCATTAAAAAAAGAAAAATAAATTATGATACAAGATAGGCCAGAATAAAACAAGAACAGTGGCTTTGAAAAAGAACCAATTAAAATTTTTGGAAACAAAGGAGTCACTAAAATGAAACACTAAAACATGGGATAAATTGGCATAGCTGAAGAGAGAATTAGAAAGTTGGAAGGTACTATTGAAGAATTCACCCATATGCACAACAACAACAACAAAAAAACTAGAAAATGTAGATTAGAGGCATGGAGAATAGATTGAGAGGTGCTTCAGAAGAAATAAGCATAGAAAATATACAAGCAATATTTGAAAAGGTAGTAACTGAGAAATTTATAGAAGTAAAGAAATATGTGAATCATCAGATACAAATTTTACTGTGAATATTGATAAAGATAAATACATCATTGAATACAATGAATATCATAAAGAAAACATTAAATAACTACAAATGATTGAAAAATTGACACCAGACTTCTTATAACCCTAAGTAGGGACTCAAAGGTAATGATACAATAAGAAAATGTAAAGGAAGGAATGACTGAAAACCTAGAATTTTATGCCTTGCTAAATTACTATCAAGAGTGAGGTAAAAATTAAAGCAAACAGAATTTACTAGCAATAGGCCCACACAAAGCAAATTATTGAAGTAAAGATACTTCTAAACATACACATATACTAAAACATACACATATATAAACATGTACACTAAAAGAAAAGAAACACAGGTTTTAGCTTTCAAATCAGCATGGGGGAAACAAAATACGGAAAATGTTACCGATCTAAAGGAAAGCAAGAAGGAATAGAAAGCAAAGCAAAATATCAGAAAATACAAAGATAAGGTAATAGAAATAAGTCCAAATGTATCAATAATCACAATTGTAAACAACAAATTCACCTGTTAAAAAGTATATATTATCAAAGAGAACTAAAAAGAAAAAAAGGTACCATTTGAAGTTGCTTAAAAAAGAAAAATCCAATATAATCATAAAAATATTGAAAAAATAAAAAGGATACAATGAAAATATTACTAATATGAAAGCTGTTATAATGTTATTGATATAAGATACAATAGAATTTAAGACATCAAAGAATTATCAGGGTTAAAGAGGCCAGTGCATGCAACAATCCACCAAGAAAAAATGTGATAAATTAGGAAGCATTTAACATAGATTTAAAATGCATAACAAAAAACGGACAGAATTACTAAGAGAAACTGATCAATCTTCAGTCATAGTGAGATATTGTTATATTCCTCTTTCAGAAAACATAAGAGATTAGGCATACAATAAATTAGAAGAATATAGGATGTCTGAACTACCAAATTAGTAAGATGAGCTAATGGAAAGGTTACAGGGAAATTAGGAGTCATTAATTAAAGGTAAAGCAAACTCAACAAAACATATTTAAAAATCTCATGTTTTAAAGAGACAACCATGATGTAGCCAGGCATGGTGGTGCATGCCTGTAGTCCCAGCTACTTGGGAGGCTGAGGCAGTGGAATCACTTGAACTGGGAGGCAGACGTTGCAGTGAGTCAAGATTGTGCCACTGCACTCCAGCCTGGCGACAGAGCAAGACTCCGTCTCAAAAAAAAAAAAAAAAAAAAGAGACAACCATGATGGAATAAAATATTTAGAGTCAAGCAACAGTTAAAGTACTGTCAAAAGTTATGGGATACAACTAAAACATTTTTAGAGTCATAAATGCATTTATTAATATATAATAAAAATGAAAAAAATGAGTAAGCTAGAGGAAAAAACAGAAATATCTTTTAAAAATAGAAGAAAATAGTAGAGAAACACATAAATCTGACAACCAAAAATAGTAGAGCAAATTAATAAACCAAAAATTAGTAATTTAAAACAGACTAAAAGTTATAGAACAGTTTGACAGGATTAAGAACAAACACATGGTAAATATATACAACAACGTCAGGGAGAGGCTGAGTGCAGTGGCTCATGCCTATAATTCCAGCACTTTGGGAGGCTGAGGTGGGTGCATCACCTGATGTCAGGAGTTCGAGACCAGCCTGGACAATGTGATGAAACACCGTCTCTACTAAAAATACAAAAATTAGCCAGGCATGGTGGCACGCATGTGTAATCCCAGGTACTCAGGAGGCTGAGGCCAGAGAGTCATTTGAACCTGGGAGGTGGAGGTTGCAGTGAGCTGAGATCATACAATTGTACTCCAGCCTGGGTGACAGAGCAAGACTCTGTCTCAAAAAAAAGTAAACATCTGGGGCAGAAAAGGGGCATAATTGCAGATATTTTTAAATTAACAGGAGAATACAATGAACAAGTTTATTTCAATGTATTTGAAAACCTAGATCAAATGGATTGTTTAAAAAAATGTCACTGCAATTGACTCAATAAAAAATAGAACACTAACAGCTATTAAAGTAAATTTGTATTAGAAAATCTCTCCCACCTTCAGAAAGGACACTAGGTCCAGTTTGACAGACTTTTCACACCATTGAAGAAGAGATACCTATTTTATACTAACTCTAATTGTCTGAAAAAAGAGGTAGAAGAAGCAAATCCTTCCTAGTGAGCTCAGTATAGCCTTTATATCCAAACTAGATGATGAGAATTCAGGGAAAAATTATAGACCAAACTCAGAAAGCAAATTATAAATTACCAGAAAATTAAAATTATCTATGAACACAAAAGTTAAGAAATATAAGTACAATTCAACATGAGAAAATTTATTAATATATTTCCACATTAACAGATCAAAGGAGAAAGATCACAATTATCAGCTTAATAGGTAAAGGGGAAAACCAGGTATAAATTAGCCATCAATTTGTCATAAAAACTTTTAGCACTTGCTATAGAAGAGGACTTTAGTGACTTGAGAAAAATAGCTATGACAGACCTACAATATAGTATCATACTCCACGGTAACACTTTAGAAATTATCCTCTTAGAGAAACCAGAAAACGGTGCCAGTGACTGCTCTGTGACAATACTGGAAATCCTAGCCAGTGCGTTAAGAAAGAAAAAAAAATAAAAAAGAAGTACATATAAGAGACTAGTCTTGAGTCTCATTGGAAAGAAAGAGGTGGAGGGCAGGTGGGGGGAAAGGAGAGAAGTTTGCCAGAAGTTGGCAGAGGGAGTGCAGAGAAATTGAGAACGTGCAAAGTAGTTGAGCAGAGCTGTCCCCACTGCCCCATCACCGACTCCCAGGCCTCCCGAGTTCCAGCTTCTGGTCTCTGCCAGCAGTTACAATTCCCGCAGGGTATCTCAATTTAAAATGGTGAATTACTCCTTTGATAAAGATCTGGAAGAGCTTTGTCCCATATTTGGAAATAAAGTGTCTGGGTATCATTATGGGCTCCTCACCTGTGAAAGCTGCAAGGGATTTTTTAAGCAAACAGTCCAAAATAATAAAAGGTACGCATGTATAGAAAACCAGAACTGCCAAATTAACAAAACACAGAGAAGGCATTGTCCTTACTGTCATTTGCAAAATGTCTAAGTGTTGGAATGAAGCTAGAAGCTGTAAGGGCCGACCAAATGCATGGAGGAAGGGGTAAGTTTGGCCCAATGTCCAAGAGAGACAGGGCCCTGAAGCAACAGAAAAAAGCCCTCATCTGAGCCAATGGACTTAAGCTAGAAGCCATGTCTCAGGTGATCCAAGCTATGCCCTCCAACCTGACCATTTCCTCTGCAATTCAAAACATCCATTCTGCCTCCAAAGGCCTACCTCTGAACCATGCTGCCTTGCCTCCTACAGACTAGACAGAAGTTCCTTTGTAACATGCCTCATTAGCATGACAATGCCCCCTCACAGCAGCCTGCAAGGTTACCAAACATATGACCACTTTCCTAGCTGGGCCATCAAGTCTGAGTACCCAGAACCCTAGACCAGCTCACCCTAGTCGATAATGGGCTATTCGTATATGGATAGTTACCAGACAAGCTCTGCAGCAAGCATCCCACATCTGATACTGGAACTCTTGAAATGTGAGCCAGATGAGCCTCAAGTTCAGGCTAAAATCATGGCCTATTTGCAGCAAGAGCAGGCCAACGAAAGCAAGCATGAAAAGCTGAGCGCCTTTGGGCTTATGTGCAAAATGGCAGATCAAACTCGTTCTCCATTGTCGAGTGGGCCAGGAGTAGTATCTTCTTCAGAGAACTTAAGGTTGATGACCAAATGAAGCTGCTTCAGAACTGCTTGAGTGAGCTCTTAATCCTCAACCACATTTACTGACAAATGGTACATGGAAAGGAAGGATCCATCTTCCTGGTTACTGGGCAACAACAAGTGGACCATTCTATGATAGCATCACAAGCTGGGGCCACCCTCAACAACCTCATGAGTCATGCACAGGAGTTAGTGGCAAAACTTCGTTCTCTCCAGGTTGATCAACGAGAGTTTATATGTCTGAAATTCTCGGTGCTCTTTAGTTTAGATGTCAAAAACCTTGAAAACGTCCAGCTGGTAGAAGGTGTACGGGAACAAGTCAATTCGGCCCCGCTGGACTACACGATGTGCAACTACCCGCAGCAGACAGAAATTTGGACAGCTACTTCCTCGACTACCCGAAATCCGGGCCATCAGCATTCAGGCTGAAGAATACCTCAACTACAAGCACCTGAATGGGGATGTGCCCTGTAATAACCTTCTCATTGAAATGTTGCATGCAAAAAATGCTTAAGTTAGTTACAACCCCTAGGAGCTCTGCTTTCAAAACAAAAAGAGACTGCGGGGAGTGGGGAAGGTGAAGAAGAAGAGGAAGAAAAAAGTACTCTGAACTTCTCCAAGCA
Organism: Cacajao melanocephalus; assembly: GCA_963573385.1. Lineage (NCBI taxonomy): Eukaryota > Metazoa > Chordata > Mammalia > Primates > Pitheciidae > Cacajao > Cacajao melanocephalus. Next base: position 38,390 of record CAUYLG010033178.1, on the reverse strand, counting down.
ACATTAATTAAAAACTTGGTTTAAAGGCACTGAATTTAAAAAGGCATAATAATCAAATACTTAACAGCAAATAAATGATGTTATCAGGGTACTTGTATTGCAAACTGTGAATCAAAGGCTTCACATCCCCAGAGGATTCCATATAAAAGACATTGAAATGGAGTGGATTGAACTCACTGATGGATACCAATACAGTCAGAATAAAAATGGATAGAACAATTCTTGTCTATTTAAACTGATCTCTGCTATGAAGAAATTTAGGAACTAATCTTATTAATTAGGCTTATACATCGGGGGATTTGAGCTTATAGGATTCCTCCATGGTAAAGCTGAACTGAAACAATTCTCAAGAATGCATCAGCTGAACCTACAATGGCCCCTCCCTCTTCCTTTGAAGGCCCCAGCACCTCTGCCCTGTGGTCACTGAATCTGTACTAAGGACCTGTGTTCAGTCACACCCAGAAGTAGCTCCAGCAAATCATGAACAGACTAATGTTGAATGTCTGTGTCTTAGACCTGCAAACAGCTAATAAGAAATTCTATAAATATGTTAGCTTGCCATTTTAAATATGTTCTGAGGTTTGCTTTGTCATGTGTTCATGATGTTAAGAAAATGCAGGCAGTATCCCTCTTCTATCTTATATGTGTTAATTAATATTAAGGGAAATGACTACAGACTTTTAAAGCCAAGTGCTCCATAGCTAAAGCAACTTAGACCTTATTTCTGCCACTTGCTGAAATGTGGCTTTGTCATTGTTGGATTTCATAAAAAAATTTCTGGCAGGAAGTCTTGTTAGGATACGTCAGTCTTTTTCATCTTCCAAGTTTGTAATTCACTTAAAAATAAAACATTAAACATATTTTGATAGGATGTCAAATGGTCACAGTTCTAAGTAGTTGGAAACACAATTGATGCATGTTAATCTATGCAAAGAGAAAGAAAAGGATGAGGTGATGTATTGACTCAAGGTTTATTCTTACTGCAAGTGAGCATCCTCAAAACTTGGGATGGAAATGGTGATTTTTACATGTGGCTGGAAAGATAATAAAGTAATTCAGATCTTCCCCAAAGGGGAAAGGAAGAGAGTGATACTGACCTTTCTAAGCCACAGATCAAAGTCCGTTGTAGAACAAATATTGGAGGACAAAGAATCATAAATTCTCCAAATGACTATTATCATATTATTAATATGTGATGCCACAGATATGAAAGTCTTGCCTTATTTCACAATTCTAAAAGGTAGCTGTGCAGATGTGGATCAACGTTTGTTTAAAATAAAGTATTAATACTTTAAAGTCAAATAAAATATAGTGTTTACATTCTTTAAGTCCTGAGGGGCAAGGGGATCTGTGATATAACAAAATAGCAAAAACAGTTATTTCCTTAATGTTATTTTTCTGATTGGTAATCATTTTTAACAGTACTTAATTATTCTATGTCATGAGACACTAAAATAAAAAACGAGAATCTCATTTAGACTTTAATTTTTTTGAGATTATTGGCGGCACAATCACTTGTAGAAACTGTAAAATATAAAAGTATCTCCTAGTCTTTTAATTTTTTCATATATGTTTCTGGCTTTTGATAGTGTATTTATAGTGTATATCATAGTTTCAACTGTAGACAATTATGATGCTAAATTATTGTTTATTGGTTTCACCTTTGTGTAAGATATAGCCAAGACTGAAGAAACCAAATATATGTGTTTACTGTAGCATGTCTTCAAGTTAGTGGAACTTAGTTCAGGGATATAGAGAGTCTTAATGAATTAAAATCATTCACTTGATTAAATGTCTGTAAATCTTCATAATTCCTACTGTAGTTTATTTAATATCTATTGTAAATTATGTGACTGTAGCTTCCTCTGGTTTTCAAGTAAACAACAAGGTGGAGTCTTACCTGGTTTTTCTTCCCAAGCATTGTAAGTTGTATATCAAAGATATTAGTAATTACTTCTGTGTGTACAAAGAGGATTATTTTATTACTTTTATTAATCACCTCTAACTACTCATCCACATGAAGGGTACACATTAGCTAAGCTGTGCGTCGACTCCTGCACAGTCTCAGTCACCTGTGTTATCTTCATGGCTCAAAGGACAATGCAACATCACCGATCAGAACTCATACCCAAAGCGTTACAGAGAACAGCAGCATCATTGCCCTCCCTGGCTGAAAAACAACTTGGCTAGAAGATACATGGAGAGGAACGGTATTGTCAACAGTTGATGAAACAGTTCCATCATGCGTGTGTAACGTGAGTGGAGACAATTATGAGATTTGACTATAACTATTTGGAAGGTCTTTAACATTGCCAAAAAACCAAATATGTTAATTTTTATTTTACATTTTATTTTAAGAGGCGGGATCTTGATCTTACATGTTGCCCAGGCTGGCCTCCAACTCTTGGGCTCAAGCATTCCTCCCGCCTCAGCCTTCCCAATAGCTGGGACTACGGGTGCATGCCAGCACGCCTGGCTACATTGACTCTTAAAATCTGTGTTTTCCAAGAACAGAAAATCAAACACTGCATGTTCTCACTCATAGGCGGGTGTTGAACAATAAGAACACATGGACACAGGGAGGGGAGCACTACACACTGGGGTCCGTTGGGGGGAAATAGGGGAGGGACAGCGAGCAGTGGGGAGTTGGGGAGAGATAGCACGGGGAGAAATGCCAGATATAGGTGAAGGGGAGGAAGGCAGCAAATCACACTGCCACGTGTGTACCCATGCAACAATCATGCATGTTCTTCACATGTACCCCAAAACCTAAAATGCAATAAAAAAAAATCTGTGTTTTCTTATTTTAAAGATACAGTACTCCCCACTGAAAATTAAACCTAAAAAATGTCACATATTGGCATGTTGTTAACCTGGTAGATCAAATCATGAGAATGGTTAGAAAGATCGGCAACACAGAGTGTGACATCCACACTGCTGGTCACACCAACGACAGGAGCTGATAAGCAAAAATGCATCACAGCCAGCTTCTGTTCACCTAAGGTTGACAAGTGAAGTTTTTCTTGTTAGCCAATTTGTAACCTGACATTTACTTAGCAACTGCCTCATCAATTACAAGACTTATTGGTAAAAGCAGACTCAAATGTAAAGGTTTTTGGCTTGACTTGGTTTATTATAGTTGGTCTATGTTTGTAAACAGACAATCTGAATGTCTGAATATTTGTATCACAGATCTGCAGCTGCCTTGGACTTGAATCCATGCAGTGTTTAGAGTGTGAAGTCAGTTATTTGTTGATGTTTTCTTATTGTATCAATGAAATACATATTGTCACGTCAGTTCTTGCCAGGAATTTCTCAACAAAGCTAAATTTTTTTTTCAGTATTTCAATAAATGTTGATATGCCCAGCCTGATACTTTTTAAAAGTTAAAAAAAGACATCTTTCCAATTATAGATGATGTGATTGTCCAAATATAAAAAAGAGACTTTTCAGACAAGCTGTAAGACTCATAGGCTTCAGCAAGTTCGTTAAACAGAAGATCAAAAGCGTAAAAACAGTCAACAGTAATAGACACTTAGAATGATCATAGAAAAATGATGCCTTTCATAATAGCAACAAAAAGTATAATTTACTTATATCTATAAGTGACTCAGGAATAAATCCAATAAAAGACATGTACAACTTTCATGAAGATAGCGTAAAACATAATTTTAAAAGATACAGGAGGCTCCAAATCAATGGCAAGTTGTAATGTATTCACAGCTGAAAGGATTCAATATCATAAAAATGTTAATTCTCCCAAATCAATCTTTATATCAAAATACCAACAGTCTTTCCATGGAACTTGAGTAGAAAATAGTAGAAAAGAGAAGTAGGTAAACTGCTTAGAATGAAAAGCCTAGGAAAAGCTCCTACTGACCCGGAGGCTTGGCATATGTCAGAGGCAGCATTACAAATGGGGAGGGGGCAGGTAAGGGAGGATAAATGGCAATATGATAATTGGCTATTCTAATGGAACAAAAAAGACTCCAAAACTACATCCTCTACAAAAATTAATTCTGGTGCTTTAAAAGGCTTAAGTATGAAAATCAAATTGGTAATACTTTTAGAAGACAATGTGGGATTGTCTCTACAAACTTAGAGTAGGAAATTTTTTCTAGGAAAGGTAATAAAAGAATAATTCATAAATTAAAATATTAAAAATATTAATACATAAAATTTTTTAAAAATTCGATTCAACTAGACATCAAAAGCAATGTTAAAAGAGATGCCACAGACAGGAAGAAGATATTTGTGAAGAGTGAAACTAACAAAGAGATAATGTGCCAAATGTATACACTCCAGTAACAGAAAAGTCATCTTCTAGCACCAAGCAATTCATAGAAGAGGAAACTAAAATGGTCAATAAATATATAAAAATCATTCTTATTAATTATCAGGGAATTTCAAATAAAATGCAATTTCACACCCATCAAATCAGCAAAAATTAAGAACATGGCAACTCCAAATGTTAGTAGGAAAACAGAACAGTACAAACTCATAACCTACTGATATGTGTGTAAATTAGTGTAACCACTTACTAGCATAATCTGACACTATCTAGTAAAGTTACTAGAACTTAGCAGTTCTTCTTCTAGGTATTTAGTGAACCTCTTACACATGTACACTATGAGAAATAGCAGCTATTTATGAATCTAACAAATTGAAAATCTTCTGAAATTTCCATCAACAGCAGAATGGATATATTGCAGAATATTCATAGTATACAATGGAATATACTATACAGCAGGTAAAATAAATGAACTCAAGCTACATACAGCAAAATACTGTAAATAAATTTCAAAAACATTTATAGGTAAAAATTAAGGATGCATACATTCCACCATCATGTATATAATGCTTGAAAACATGCCAAATGATGTTATAAATTGTTTGTACATGTGTATGTATGAATGTGTGTGTGTGTGTATGTGTGTAGTGATATAAAATATGTATGATTGACAAACTCTAAAATGAAGGCAGTGGTTACCTCTGGGGAGGGAAGACAGGAATGATATCAACTTAATCTTCACTGTCTTATGTTTATGACTCAAGCATGTCCAAATCTAATAGAGCTGGGTGGTGTTCAACATATAATTCTTAATATTCCTTGAATATCTGAAATATTTCATAATAAAAAAAGTTTCTACATTAACTAGGTCTACAAATAAAATTATTGCATCGTTTTGGATCAACTCTAGCTTACATTTGTGTAGAATTTAATACTTGCTTCCTATAACATACTTGTTCCCCATGTGATTGTTTATTTGAAGATGGGGAACTTTGATTAAAGAAGTTGAACAAGTCAGGAATGTGATAAGCTGAAGACTGAAACCCAGTGACATTTGTAGACACCAACACTTAATAAATACTGCTTTTCTGATCTCAGTTTATTACCTAAATTTCCAAACCGGGAGTTCCTGCAGTTGAAAGGAATATTAATATGGTGCCTTTCATATACAAAGATGTCACATCAAACTCAGTTAAGGGTACGCTCAATAAGCCCATGGATTTGCATGAATCCATGTATAATATCCTGTAACATTTTGCCAGCAGATCTGCTCCTAAATTAAAAAGTTGATACCCACTCGTCTCTGCACTAATTAAACCCTTTCTCAATATTTTGTTACTACCATAAAGGGTTATATGGTTTATAATGCCTCTTAAATGACCACAATATCAGTCTGCAACTAGGCAGCAAGCTTTGGGATGAAATTTTTGTGACAGGGTAGAGAGGCTGCTGGAATCCAACTCATGGCCCAACTGAACAACACACAGCAGAAATACTCGTCTCCTGCCTTAGAGAGTGTTAAGCACCAGGTGTGGGTGCGATGAGGAATGTGCTTAGTGCTGTTTATTAAATGACATATTGTCTATGTATGCTTAAAAACATCACTAGACTGAGGCCGGGCATGGTGGCTCACACCTGTAATCCCAGCACTTTGGGAGGCTGAGGTGGGTGGATCATGAGATCAGGATCGAGACCATCCTGGGTAACACAGTAAAACTCGGTCTCTACTAAAAATACAAAACATTAGCCAGGTGTGGTGCACGTGCCTGTAGTCCCAGCTACTTGGGAGGCTGAAGCAAGAGAATCACTTGAGCCCAGGAGGCAGAGGTTGCAGTGAGCCAAGATCACACCACTGCACTCCAGCCCAGGTGACAGAGTGAGACTCTGTCTCAAAAAGCAGAAAAACGCTAGACTGAAATAAGATAGTCCATCAAATTAATAACGGACATCTTAACATGTATTAGTCTAACCTTTTTTCTACTAAATTCTTATGGTCTTGCAAATTCAAAGTAATTACCTGCCTATTTATTTCAAAGATTAACGCTGTATTTTCAAAGCATATGGGTCGCCTTCCCCTTTCATTTTTAACATTTTTCAATAGCAATCTGACCTAAAGACAGAGCCTGACTTAGAGAGAGCCTCTTATTTTTTGTCATCACTTCTGTAATCCAGTTGGTCATCCTAACCATTTTCCATACCATTGAGAATTCACTGTATTTGGAAAAAAAAATTGAGACAGGTTTTTGTTTGTTTTGAGACAGCGTCTTTATGTTGTCCAGGCTGGAGTGCTGTGGCATGATCGTGGCTCACTGCAGCCTCCACCTCCCTGGGCACACCTCAGCTTCCCTAGTAGCTGAGACTATAGGTGCATGTCACCACACCAGGCTAATTGTTTTTATTTTTTGTAGACATGGGGATTCTCCATGTTGCTAACGTGGGTCTCAAACTCCTGAGCTCAACAGATCCACCTGCCTTGGCCTCCCAAAGTATTGGGATTACAGGTGTGAGCCACCACGCCCAGCCCCAGGTTTTAATTTATCATCTAATATGCCAAATTATATGCCTCAAGTATTAATAGAAAATATCTCTAAATTAATGTATAAAAAGCAAGGGAATTCCTAAGGAAAGGTAGTTGAGAATTAGCTCAAATCTCAAAGACAAAGATGCCATATACTACCTAGAAATAATAAAATTTGAATAACAGGTAACTGATAGGAATAAGGGAAGTAGTAGAAAAGTTGGTGGCAGTGACATTAACATTTACAGACCCCTTAATACACTGTATTCAGTAAATCAGGTTAGTCCTGGTACTTAACTCACAATTCACTGATTAACTTCTTCTAACATATTTATGACCATCAATTATATGTGAAATATATTGTTTGGATATGCATTGGTATATTATAAAACATGTACTTGAAAAATGAATCTGGAAACCTTACCAAATTATATCAATTATAGGTGACAGTCTAGAAACAATATATAAAACAATGCTAACACTTATGCCTGAAACTTCTTTTTCTCTCTTGTCTAACTTCCAATTTCTAAGGTGATTTTAAAATTTCTTTTTGTATTTAAAACAACAGAGGCAACTGAACTTCACTGTCAAGCAATATTTATTTCTATAAATCAGTGAAAAATATACATATTAAAAATAGTTTTTGGGTCCAAAACTTCAAAGGGTAAAAAGAAAGATTTTAAATTATATCTAATATATTACAATTGTTCTGTTCTTTAAAACCCTTTTCAAATCACCCACTGGATGTTTCTTCCCTAGAAGTCTCAGAGAATTAACAATACAATGTAATCTAGGTTTAAATTTGGGTTTCTCCTGTGGTTCAGATACTGATGTTTGAGCTTTCTTTTCCTGACAAGCCACTTAAAGAGTCACTGTTACTTTGAGGTTTTATCTATAAGATTCGTGTCTTTTGGGCTCATTAAGAACATTTCCAAAGACTGAAATGTCAACAGCACCTAATTACTGGACTGTGAGAAAGGTCTTCTTGAGTACATAAAATCTGTGGCAGTGCACAGTACACAATGGGCAGCTCAGATCCCAAATTTTATCACAAGTAAGTAGCAAACAAATTAATAATGTTACCTGTGCTCTCTTTGGATAATTACTACTGCATAAAAACTGCTTTGAAATGTTACAGATAGTATTGTACCTCATTTTTCTATCCCTTAGAGAAACAAGGATTTATTTGTCTCTTAAACTTTCTATGGTACATGCACCATTCCACTTTCTTGTCCTGTTTAGAATTTTTAGAACTTGCAACATAACAAAAAGTTGTTTTCAATCTGCCTAGGAAGGACATATCACCTTATATCACATTGTTTTAAACTATATTTTGTATCTTCAATCTTTTCAAAATGTATACTGTATGTTTTGATACTATTGCTCGATTTTATTTTTTAATTATGCCTCGTAGAAAAGTATCTATTAAAGAAGCAAAGGAAGCTGGGCATAGTGGCTCATGCCTGTAATCGCCAGCACTTTGAAAGGGTATGGCATGAGGATACCTTGAGTACCCTCATGGATACTCCTAGGCTCAAGGTATCAGCTTGGGCAACATAGTGAGACCCTGTCTTTACAGAAAATAAAGAGATAAGCTTGATGTGGTGGTGTGTGTCTGTAGTTCCAGCTACTCAGAAGGCTGAGGCAGGAGGATCACTTGGGCTCAGAAGTTTGAGACTGTAGTGAGCTGTGACTGGACCACTGCACTCCAGCCTGGATGACAGAGCAATACCCCATCTCAAGAAAAAAAAAGCAGTAAAGGAGAGATTAGCTGTTTTAATTTATTAGCCTACTGTTTAGGGCATCATGGCTCTCATGGGTGAATTAAAATGTAGATTTGCAAGGTTTTAGCTTGGGATTATGCTATGAACAGCTCAAGAGGAGTGGTAGAGAGAGGGATTAGCTAGGCATGTCACATATATGATCTCACCTCATCCTCATAACAAACCTATGAGGCGGTGTTGCCATGTCTGTTTTATACAGCAGGGAGCACTCGGATGAAGGCACCAGTGAGTGAGTAGTCACTTGAGCTTGGAAGCAGTCTGTCAGCCTCAAAGCCCACGCTCTCTCTGTTATAACATGGATTTTCCCACGGTGTTTTGTTGAAAATAGGGTATTTTTCCATGTTGTCATGCAAGATTCTTGGGGCAGGTGAAAATAATTGAGTGGGGATTAGCACGAACCCTTAGCCGACACTGGATTTGAATCCAGCTCTTCCACTTATTTGCAATATAAACCTAGCAGTTTACAAATCTCTCTGTATTCAATGGTCTTATCTGTAAAATGGGGGAAAGCAAGAGTACCTACCTCTTAGGGTTTTTGTGAAGATTAAAGTAAAAATGTGAAAAGCATTTAGAATATTATCTATGTCCACTGAATGCTAGCTATACATAATTTCGCAAAGTATTTTGTGTGAAAGTATAGCCTAAGAAGCTCAATCTCTGATGCCAACACCAAGGATTCTGTAACAGAGAGGATAATATTCCACAGGACGTTTTACATAGTACTGTTATTACTCTATTTATGTATTTAAAAAGGGGATGTATTACAACAGTAACTTTAAAGAGTTTGGTTTGGGATCTCTTACCAAATAGGTTATAGTAACCCCTTATGTTTTATGTACCTCTATTAGTCCATTCTTACACTGCTATAAAGAACTACCTGAGACTGGCTAATTTATGAAGAAAAGAGGTTTAATGGACTCACAGTTTCACAGGCCTAACAGGAAGCATGGCTAGGAGGCTTCAGGAAACGTAAAATCATGGCGGGAGGGGAAATAAACATGTCTTAGATGGCGGAGCAGGAGGGAGAGAGAGAGAGAGGGTGAAGTGCCACATGCTTTTAAACCATCAGATCTTGTGAGAACTCACTCACTATCACGAGAACAGCAAGGGGAAAAACAGCCCCCATAATCCAATCACCTCCCCCAAGACACCTTCTCCAATTCAACATGAGATTTGGGCGAGGACATAAATCCAAACCATATCAAAATCTAATACCTCCGTAATAGGTATTTGTGAATCAGTGCTTGAAAGCATTAATAATGTATTAAACGTTTTCCTGGGGTCTGAAGAGGGTACTCAACCTTGTAAAGTACTTTGGGAGCTTGGAATAACTTTTTTGGTGAAGATTAACAATAATCTTGGCAATTTGACCCTTTGATTAGCAATAATTGCACCTCAGATAAACCTTATTGGCTACAATACTGCCACTGTGCAAAGCTATTTTGGCCCTTTAAATGTCCAACATGAAAGCCATCTGCAAGGCATTCTCACTGAAGATCGTGCTTTCTAAAGAGAAGATTCATTTACTCCCCAAATTAGAAAATTAGTAATTCAGCTTTCTTGCTAATATTCATTTAGTTGTTTTTATTCAGTAAAAATAAAAAAAACTATTTCTAGTAAATTTTGGATTAACTTGAACCAATTAATAAGAAATTTTTGTTAACTGGATTATTTCTCAACACTCTCTTCAGAGGGAAGAACATTACATGTCAGAGCTGTATCTGTGATTGAATAAGAGGAAACTTCAGGGTATGGCCACAGGCATCTGGTGTGAGCATTTTATCTTATGCCTCCTCTACAGTGCTGATTAATATTCAGAATGATGAGCCTCATAGCATACTGTAAAATTATGGATCATAAGGCGCATTTATGTTCAATTTTATTAGTAAGGCAAAAAAGAGAGCTACTAAATTTTAAGAGGATTTTCAGTAGACAGAGTGGCAGTAACTCTACATTTTGCATTTTCAGAGTTTGCAAAAGGGAGTGACAGTGTTTGTTTCAGCAGGGCTGCCTTATGTGTCATGTGGCCATCAAAATTTGTGTTACTTCAAATGGACCTTTCCAAAGTGGTTTATTTGGCTAGGGAAAGTCAATTTTCAATGAAAAATCCTCAACTGAATTTTTAGGGAATGGAATTCTATGGTTAATTAAGCTTCCTAATTAAAATGGCAGGCCTTAAGTGAATGAATACAGAAGCAGAAAACCAAATATCGCGTGTTCTTACTTATAAGAGCTAAACACTGGGTACACGGGGACATAAAGATGGGAATAACAGACACCAGGGTCTCCAAAAGGAGGGCGGGAGGAAGGCAAGGGTTGGAAAACCACCTATGCCATACTATTTTCACTAATTCGGTGATGAGTTCCCTCAAAGCCCAAACTTCAGCATCCTGCGATATACCTACACAGCAAATCTGCACATGTACCCCTGGAATCTAAAGTTAAAAAAATAAATTTCAAGGCAACTCAATTCATTAATCCACATGTTTACAATAAAATGTGAGTACATTAAGATGCTGTAGAAATAATTTCAGCCTGGGCAACATGGTGAAACCCCATCTCTAAAAAATACCAACCAATCAACCAACCTAAACAAAAATCAGCTGGGCATGGTGGTACGCACCTATGTCGCAGCTACTCAGGAGGCTGAAACAGCCAGGTTGCCCAGGCTGGCCTAGAGCTCCTGGACTCAAGTATCCCAAGTGCTGGGACTGCAGGTGTGAGGTGTAAGTAGGCCCAGCCTACTTTTCTTTTAATTATTAAGTTGGAAAAAAAATAAAAATTTAACAAGACCTTCGGGTTTGTTGGCAGTTTAATTAAAAAAAAGAAATGAGGCTGGGTGCAGTGGCTCAAGCCTGCAATCCCAGCACTTTGGGAAGCCGAGACAGGTGGATCATGATGTCAAGAGACCGAGACCATCCTGGCCAACATGGTGAAATCCCGTCTCTACTAAAAATACAAAAAAAATTGGCTGGGCATGGTGGCATGCACCTGTAGTCCCAGCTACCTGGGAGGTTGAGGCAGGAGAATTGCTTGACTCTAGGAGGCAGAGGTTTCAGTGAGCCGAGATCACACCACTGCACTCCAGCCTGGCGCCTGGTGACAAAGCAAGACTCTCTCAAAAAAAAAAAAAAAAAAAAAGAAAAGAAATGAGATTCCAACGAAGGCAGTTTCTGGTTTTGAAGTATAACTAATTTTTTTTTTTAATTTAAACACAGTTTCACTCTATCGCCCAGGATGGAGTACAGCGGCATGATCTTGGCTCCCTGCAGCCTTGACCTCATCGGCTCAAGCAAACCCTCAGCCTCCTGAGTAGCTGAGACTACAATTGCATGCCACCACACCTCGCTAATTGTTTTTTTGGAGAGGTAGAGTCTCATACATTGCCTAGGCTGATCTCAAACTCTTGGTTTCAAGTGATCCTCCATCAGCCTCCCAAAGTGCTAGGATTATAGGTATGAGCCATTGCACCTCGCCTAGATCGATTTTCAATTAGCAATGATCAGTAGTCAGAAGTATATATTAGTATTCTTTTATTCAGTTTATCTGTGCAATCATTTTATAAATTGGCTGAAAAAGTCATGCATTCACCCAGAATACCAAATACCTCAGGGTAAAAAAGAAAAGCAAAATTAATCTAGACTAAGCAGCATTCTGGTGTGAACCTCTTTTCCAACAATCAAGATTCTTACCTTTTGGTGAAAGTTGAGGGAATGCCTGATCACTGGCTCCATTCGCATGCTTAATGTCTATCTGTAAGTGAATGAAACATTTTCATTACTTAAGTTAAATAATACCAACTCAGTAAATATTTAATAGAGAAAAACAGGCTACTTACTGAAGATGTTCCATGACTCGAAGAGGCCGTACCTGTCAAGGTTGTTTTAGACTGCACAAATAAGGGTTTTACTTTCTGAAAGACACAAAAGATATGTACTGTGATATCAGGAGGAAATGTTAATCAAATCGAATGAATTTTAATGTTCTCCAGCCTTTCAACCAAGATATGAAAACTACACTTGTCACTTATTTGCTCAAATACGGCTGGGAAAATCATTTTCTTTATTCCAACAGGATAGAGCCTCCTTCTTCTTCAGGCCACTTTGAAAGAAAATTTAAGAAAACTCTTTTCCTTAGTATCTCTTCTGACTCTACTTCCTTTTGATTGTCCCTAAAATTGAAACTTGTTACTTGCAACTGGTTGGAAGCCACAAGATCGTCCCTACCACCTCCTAGTTACTAGATGCTACAGCAATGGTGTCCTGATTCCCAAGTTAAAGAAAACAGTTTCCTGAAATCAGTTAAGGAAAAGTTAACTGAAATTAAAGGAAGCACATATTTCTAAAAATGATCTATTATGAGATCTAGATGAAAATCTTCTTAAGCCTTTTGGCTGGGACAATGGAGTATAAGAATATATGGATTCAAGGAAATGTAGACAGAAGACTGGAAATGAACAGGCAGAGATGAAATGCCAAGGACTTTTGGAAGTGATATGGAAAGATTACTCGGGAATAAAATACAGACATGGAACTTAAATCCAAATAAGACTTTCATTTCTTTCTTTTCTTTTCTTTCTTTTTTTTTTTGAGAGGAAGTCTCACACTGCTGCCTGGGCTGGAGTGCAATGGCACAATCTCGGCTCACTGCAACCTCCACCTCCCAGGTTCAAGAGATTCTCCTGCCTCAATCTCCTGAGTAGCTGGAATTACAGATGCCTGCCACCATGCCCAGCTAATTTTTTGTATTTTTAGTAGAGACAGAGTTTCACTATATTGGCCAGGCTGTTCTTGAACTCCTGACCTTGTGATCCGCCCCCTTCAGCCTCCCAAAGTTCTGGGATTACAGGCGTGAGCCACCGTGCCCTGCCTTCATTTCTTATATCTTTCAATGTTGCAGTAAGCTGATGAAAAGGCAGGGGCCAGGCACAGTGGCTCACACCTCTAATCCCAGCATTTTGGGAGGTCAAGGTGGAAGGGTCGCTTGAGCCCAGGAGTTTGAGACCAGCCTGGGCAGCATGGCAAAACCCCGTCTCTACAAAAACTACAAAAACTAGTCAGGCATAATAACACATGCCTATAGTCCCAGCTACTTGGGGGGCTGGAGGGGCTGAGGCAGAAGAATGACTTGAGCCCAGGAAGTTGAGGCTGCAGTGAGCATGGAGTATGCCACTGCACTCTAGCCTGGGGGAAAGAGCAAGACCTTGTCTCAAAAACAAAAACAAAAGCAAACAAACAAAAAAAGCTAGTAAACAATCAGTAATACTCAGGTTCAAGACCAAGAAAAGAGAAACCCAGGACTTCCACTCTGGAGCTCTCATTCACTTTGAGGGCATCTGCCAAACTTCTGGAATATGTGCATGAGTTGTCAAAGGTTCCTGTGACTTGGGAGCAGAGGATAAAACTCAGGACCTACCTAAGGTGTGGAATTTAACAAGACACTTCCACCTCACTGTTTGTTAAGTCTGGGACTGAAAAGCTATAACCACAGTAAAGGTCAAATACTAACTAACTTAAGTGAGGCTTCCCCAAGCAGTTTGCAAGGAAAATGCCTGTTTCTAAGTTTGACCACTAGCTGAATAACATTTTAAAAAAACCTCCTGTGAATTCCTAACCATTACTAGCCCATGCCATTTGCCAGCTGAATTCACAAGGTGGTCTGAAAAGCCATAAGCTAAAAAAAATTAATTCCAGAATAATAGTGCTCATGGCAACTGAAAGAAGCACATTTAAACCTTTTATGAAAAAGTTCCTGTTCAGCCAAGTCCTCGGAGAACTTTTATAAATAAGGCTCCAAGGAAAGTGAGCAGCTCATTGTCAAAAATCTGTATATACATCATGAGTAGTTGCTAGCATAAACAAAAGATAGTAGAACCAGACTTTCTTTTTTTGTCATTATTATACTTTAAGTTCTGGGGTACATGTGCAGGTCATGCAGGTTTATTACGTAGGTATACACATGCCATTGTGGTTTGCTGCATTCATCCCTCCATCACCTACATTAGGTATTTCTCCTAATGTTATCCCTCCCTAATCCCTCCACTCCCTGCTATTCCTCCCCTAACCCCCCCACCCCCAACAGACCCCAGTGTGTAATGTTCCCCTCCCTGTGTCCATGTGTTCTCACTGTTCAACACCCATTTATAAGTGAGAACATGCGGTGCATGGTTTTCTGTTCTTGTGTCAGTTTGCTGAGAATCATGGATTCCAGATTCATCCATGTCTCTGCAAAGGACATGAACTCATCCTTTTTTATGGCTGCATAGTATTCCATGCTGTATATGTGCCACATTTTCTTTATCCAGTATATCATTGATGGGCATTTGGGTTGGTTTCAAGTCTTTGCTATTGTAAACAGTACTGCAATGAACATACATGTGCATGTGTCTTTATAATAAAACGATTTATAATCCTTTGGGTATATACCCAGTAATGGGATTGTCAAATGGAATTGTTATTTCTAGATCCTTGAGGAATTGCCACACTGTCTTCCACAATGGTCGAATTAATTTACACCCTCACCAACAGTGTATAAGCATTCCTATATCTCCACATCTTCTCCAGCATCTATTGTCTCCAGATTTTTTAATGATCGTCATTCTAACTGGTGTGAGGTGGTATCTCAATGTGGTTTTGAATTGCATTTCTCTAATGACCAGTGATAATGAGCATTTTTTCATATGTTTGTTGGCTGCATAAATGTCTTCTTTTGAAAAGTATCTGTTCATATCCTCCGCCTACTTTTTGATGTGAGTATAATGAGATTTTCTAAAATTTCAGACATAGAAATTCTCAGTCACAAAATATAAAATAAACATGTTTAATATTTTTCAAGAAAAAAGCTTGATATGAATAATTTGTTTGCATATTTAAAAAAGAAGCAACAAAAATAATTGCTATTTTTTAGAAAAATGATAAATATAATTGAAATGAAAGTCAAGTGGCCAATTTTAGCAGAAAAATTATACATCTGTGAAAATAAGTTGAAAGAGAGAATGAAACATATTATCTAGGATGCAGCTCAGAGAGACAAAATGATGTCAAATATAAAGGCTAGGCAGTAGCAATATGAAGGATAGAGGAAAGGGATAACCTCATTTGCTCAGAGTTTTAGAAGACAGAAAAAAATAGGAGTATGGCAAAATATATAGTTTGAAGAGGACCATGGCAAAATATAGGGTTAAGAACTGAACACTTTCCAGAACTGGTGAAACAAACTAACCACAACTTTCAAGAATCCTGATAAATCTCAAGCAAAATAAACAAAAAGAAATTCACAACTGGCCACATCATAGTGAAAATGCAGAACACTGAAGAAAGAGACCTTAAAAGCAGCTAAAGACAAGAGACATTAACGATAAGAAACAGATGTAGGTGAAGGGGAGGAAGACAGCAAATCACACTGCCATGTGTGTACCTATGCAACAATCTTGCATGTTCTTCACGTGTACCCCAAAACCTAAAATGCAATTAAAAAAAAAAAGTCACAGTTAAAGAGACAGCAACATTTCCAATGGTAACAATGTGTATTAGTCCGTCTTCACATTGCTGATAAAGACATACCAGAGACTTTACAAAGGAAAGAGGTTTAATTGGACTTACAGTTCCATGTGGCTGGGAAAGTGTCACAATCATGGTGGAAGGCAAGGAGGAGCAAGTCACATCTTATGTGGTTGGCAGCATGCAAAGAAAGGAGCGCTTGTGTAGGGAAATCCTGTTTTTATAACCATCAGATCTTGTGAGACTTATTCACTATCATGAGAACAGCACGGGAAAGATCTGTCCCCATTACTGAATTACCTCCTGTTGGGTTCCTCCCATAACACATGAGAATTCAAGATGAGATTTGGGTGGGGACATATCCAAACCATATCACAATGGAATCTAGAAGACAGTGGAATGATACATTTAATGTGCAAAGAGAAAGTATCATAAACCTAGAATTTTACACCTAGAGAAAATATGTTTCAATAACGGGCAAAAATAGAGACATTTTCTGTCAAGTGATAACTGAAAGTGTAGGCCTCTAGCAGATTCCCACTAAAGAACATTCTAACAAATGTACTTCATGTAGAAAGAAAGTAACCCCAGATAGAAGGTCTGAGATGCAAGAAGGCATTGCAAATAAAGTGGTAAATATGTACGTAAACCTAAGCAAATATTAATCAAATATGCCAATAATAATAATGTGCTATGAAGATTAAAGAAACAAGGTAAAGTTAAAATAGATGACAATAGCATTACGCACTGACAGAGGGTGGTATTTGAAATTTACTCACCCAAAGAACTTTTATTGTACACCACTATAAACACATAGAGGTAATTTAAACTTTCCTGATAGAAACAAGAGTTTAGGGAAAAAAAAAAGAAAACAGAATGAGAAAAAAACCAATTCAAAAAATGCAAATAAGGAGAAAAACACATAGAAAATAAAGACAAATATAAAACATAAAATAACAAGGTATAATTAAAGTCAAATGTATTTGTGATTACAATAAAGTTAAATGGACTAAATACCCCAGTTAAAAGAAAAAGACTGTCCAACTAGATTAAGACCAAAGTTTAAAATAAGCTGTATGCTGTTAAAAAGAGTCGCATCCAAAGCAGAAGCATACAAAAGGCTGAAAGTCATAGAATAGACAAAGATATACCAAGAAAATAATAACCTACAGAAAGGGCAGGTAGCTCTAGCAATATAAAGCCAAAACAGACTTTAAGGCAAAAAATATTTGTAGAGATAAAGTTTGTCATTACATAATGGTAAAATATTCAATTTACCAGGAAGATACAATTATAAAATAGTAAGTATCTAATAATACAACCTAAAATCACGTAAAGCAAAAATTGACTACAAGCTACCTAGAGTAATACGCAAATCATCTAATAGCATAAAAATACAAGGTACCTAAGATTACATCTAAAAAAAATATTTTCAAGACTTCTATGGAGTGAGTTGAAAATGCTACTGAAATAATACCTAAACAAAATACATATTTACAGATTAGAAGACTCAATGCCATAAGGATGCCAATTGTGCCTAAACTGAACTGTAGATTTAACATAATTCTAATCGAAATACTAATAGAATTTGTTTTGTTTTGTTTTGTTCTGTTAATATTAACAATCCAACTCTAAAATTTACCTGGAAATGCAAAGGTCCAATAAAGCTGAGGCACTCTTGCAAAACAGGGCAGGAGTGTTTGCCTTATCAGATAAGATTTAGATATTAAATTAGTGTTATATTGGCACAGGAAAAAAAAAAGCGCAACAGAATAGACTCATATATATCTATATGAGCCCTTAGTAATGACAGGTGGAATTATATATCAAGGGGAGAAAACAGACTTTTTATTAAATGGCTATTTCAGATAGTTATTTATAGTAAAAGAAAATGAAACCAGATGTCTACTTCTCTCTACACTAATGTTAATTCTAGATGGATTAAATCTATAAATATAAAAAGCAAAACAAGCAAAAAGTTTAAAGACCATAGAGAATAATACATTTTTGATTAAATGTTAGATGATCTCTTCTTAAGGCAGAAAAAAATGTAAAGACAAAACAAAAGTGTATTAAGTCAGAATAACATTAATGTTGAGAACACTTATTTATGAAAAAGAATGCCAGAAAAAGAATAAAAACTTAATCCACAAACTGAAAGAAGACATTTGCAATACAAATAACTGGTAAAGAATTAGTATCCAAATTATATACAGAATTCCTATGAAAAAATCAACAAGAAACAAACCAATAGAATCAAAAGGCTGAAACCTGAAGGAAACCTGAATGACCAATAAACATATAAAAAGATGATCACTTTCATTAATAATCAGGAAAAGGCAAAAAAATTATAAACACACATACATATAAACTCCAAAATCATGAGTAACCATTATACAATCACAAGTTGGCAAAAATGATGAAGTCTGGCAATATCAGTGCTGAAGACCATGTGGAGCACTAGAAACTTTCATCTGTTCCTGGTTAGAGTGTCATTAGTAATATTACTCTGGAAAGCTATCTGGCATTAACTTTTATGGCAGAGGCTACTTACTGTCCTTCAATATCTAATCTCCTCCTTTCATTTTTTTTTTGAGACAGGGTCTTGCTCTATTGCGCAGGCTAAAGTGCAAAGGCACAAGCATGGCTCACTGTGGGCTTGACCTCCCAGGCTGAAGCTATCCTCCGAGTTCAGCCTCCCTCTCCCTCAGCCTCATGAACACACCACCATGCCCAACTAATTTTTTTTTCTATTTTTTGTAGAGACAGGGTCTCACTTTGTTGCCCAGGCTGATCTCAAACTCCTGGGCTCAAGTGATCCTCCTGCCTCAGCTTCCCAAAGTGCTAAAATTACAGACATGAGACACCATGCCTGGCCTTATTCTCCTCCATTTTTTTGGGTAATATAACCTCCAAGTTTTAGTTAGGTATTCGGCTGCATAGATAGAGACCACCTTTCTCAGTCTCTCTTGCAATTGGATGTAGTCCTAATTCGAGGATCAGACCTGTGGAACACGAGTGGAAGTGTTATGCACCATTTCTGAGTCATATCCTTAAGGATAAACATTCTTGCCCTGGAGAAAGTCTAGAACCCATAGATATGAAGTTGACCAGCTTTATTTATGTGGGTGAGTAAAATATCTTAGGAGATATCAGAGCAGTAAGATTGAAGGAACCTGTGTATCATTTTACGGGGTACTGCTCCTCATAGGGCATTGTCCTGCCTGGAGCCACTCACTTCTTCACTGTAACATGAATGAAATAACCTTCAATCTGTTTAAGTCAGTGTATTTGTGTTGCTGCAATCACAGCAGCTTAGTCAGGTAAAGACATTGCACAGTGGATGCAATTTCCTCTAGAACAAAAGGAAAACACTCACATTCATGGTCCAGTTTACAAGAAATAAATCAGAACTAAGAACTCAAGACCTGTGGAAGTCATGATTTTTAAAAAGTAGCTAGTGAGGTTAACCATAAACATATAAATGTAAGTATAAATAATTGCTATTCATGTAGTTAGAGAGTTGAAAGCAGAAAGTAATTAACCAAAAATACTTCCGTGTGATAAAGAGAATAACATATTAATGATGTAGTTCTCTACAAAGAGTAAATTAACAAAGACTAGAAGGAAGAGGGGAATATATTGATAAAATTAGGGCTGAGCGGAAGCTCAGAGAACAAAAACACATATACCTTCTTGTCTTGCAGAGTATTTTAAGACTCAAAATTTACTTGATTTTTCGTTTTGATAATTTCAGAAATGTAGTGGGTACTTGATTTACCTTAAAGCTTACCATAAAGTTTACAATATAGGAAATAAAACAAGTGAAATATGGTTCATATTACCTGAACCAGGAAACAAATTAAAAAAAAAAAAGAACAGGAGGCCAGGAATACATCACATATATCACCTATGTTGATAAATGCATACAGTTTCAATTTGTCTATTAAATGTAAATAAATGTCAGGTAAGATTTTAAAAACTAAAATCCAGTCATGTTATTAAAAGAACACTGACACATGGTTACTGGAACTAATAGTGTGGTGATTCCTCCAAGACCTGGAAACAGAACTACCATTTGACACAGCAATCCCATTACTGGGTATATACATAAAGGAATATAAATTGTTCTATCATAAAGACACACGCACACATATGTTCATTGCAGCACTGTTCACAATAGCAAAGAAATGGAATCAACTTAAACAGCCATCAATGATAGACTGGATAAAGAAAATGTGGTACATATACACCATGGAATACTATGCAGCCATGTCAAAGAATGAGATCATGCCTCTACAGGAAAATGGATAGATCTGGAGGCCATTATCTTTAGCAAAATAATGCAGGAGCAGACAACCAAATACTGCATGTTCTCCCTTACAAATGATGAAAGCTACACGATGAGAACTCATGGACATATAGAGGAAAACAACAGACACTGGGGCCTATCAGAGGGTGTAGGATAGGAGGAAGAAGCAGATCAGGAAGAGTAACTAATGGGTTCTGGGTTTAACATCTGGCTGATGAAATAATCTGTACAAC
Organism: Cacajao melanocephalus; assembly: GCA_963573385.1. Taxonomy (NCBI): domain Eukaryota; kingdom Metazoa; phylum Chordata; class Mammalia; order Primates; family Pitheciidae; genus Cacajao; species Cacajao melanocephalus. Next base: position 17,753 of record CAUYLG010033178.1, on the reverse strand, counting down.
AAACTCCCATGATACAAGTTTACCTATATAACAAACCTGCACATGTACCTCTGAACTTAAAATATAAGTTAAATAATGAGTTTAAAGTCAAGGCTAAAATAAAAAATAAAAAATAAATAAATAAAAGGATTTACGCTACCTGATTTCAAGATTTACTAGGAAAGCTATGTTAATGAAGACAGTGTGATATTGGCAGAAGGACTGACAAACAAACCAATGGAAAAGAACAGAGTGCTTAGAAATAGACTCATACATACACAGTAATTGATCTAGAAAAACAGAACTGGTGAAATTCAATGAAAAAAGACAAGATCAACACGAGAACTTCGCGAAGCATGCACAAGTTTCAACAACCGAATTGACCAAGCAGAAGAAAGGATATCAGTGGTTGAAGATGAACTCAATGAAATAAAACGAGAAGGCAAGATTAGAGAAAACAGAGTGAAAAGAAATAAACAAAGCCTCCAAGAAATATGCGATTATGTAAAAATATCTAATCTATGTTTGATTGGTGTACCTGAATGTGATGGGGAGAATGAATCCAAGCTGGAAAACACTCTTCAGGATATTATTCAGGAGAACTTCCCCAACCTAGCAAGGCAGGCCAACATTCAAATTCAGGAAATACAGAGAACACCACAAAGATATTCCTCAAGAATAGTAATCCCAAGGCACATAATCATCAGATTCACCAGGGTTGAAATGAAGGAAAAAATACTAAGGACAGCCAGAGAGAAAGGTCAGGTTACTCACAAAGGAAAGTCCATCAGACTCACAGAATATCTCTCGGCAGAAACCCTACAAGCCAGAAGAGAGTGGGGGCCAATATTGAACATCCTTAAAGAAAAGAATTTTCAACCCAGAATTTCATATCCAGCCAGACTAAGCTTCATAAGTGAAGGAGAAATAAAATCCTTTACAGACAAGCAATTGATGAGAGTTTTCGTTACCACCAGGCGTGCCTTATAAGAGCTCCTGAAAGACTAAACATGGAAAGGAACAACCAGTACCAGCCACTGCAAAAATGTACCAAATGGTAAAGACTGTTGACACAATGAAGAAACTGAATCAACTAACAGGCAAAAGAACCAGCTAATATCAAAATGGCGGAATCAAATCCACACGTAACAATACTAACCTTAAATGTAAACAGCCTAAATGCCCCAATCAAAAGACACAGACTGGCAAGTTGGATAAAAAGTCAAGACCCATCAGTGTGCTGTATTCAGGAGACCCATCTTATATGCAAAAACACACATAGACTCAAAATAAAGGGATGGAGGAAGATTTACCAAGCAAATGGAGAGCAAAAAAAAGCAGGGGTTGCAATCCTAGTCTCTGATAAAACAGATTTTAAACCAACAAAGACCAAAAGAGATAAAGAAGGGCATTACAAAATGGTAAAAGGATCAATGCAACAAGAAGAACTAACGATTCTAAATGTATATGCACCCAATACAGGAGCACCCAGATACATAAAGCAAATTCTTAATGACCTACAAAGAGACTTAGACTCCCACATGATAATAGTCCACTGTCAATATTAGATAGATCAGCAAGACAGAAAATTAACAAGGATATCCAGCACTTGAACTCAGATCTGGACCAAACAGACCTAATATAAATCTACAAAACTCTCCACCCCAAATCCACAGAATATACAATCTTCTCAGCACCACATTGCACTTAACTCTAAAATTGACCACATAATTGGAAGTAAATCCCTCCTCAGCAAATGCAAAAGAACGGAAATCATAACAACCAGTCTCTCAGATCACAGTGCAATCAAATTAGAACTCAGGATTAAGAAACTCACTCAAAACAGCACAATAACATGGAAACTGAACAACCTGCTCCTGAATGACTACTGGATAAATAATGAAATGAAGGCAGAAATAAAAATGTTCTTCAAAACCAATGAGAAGAAAGACACAACATACCAGAATCTCTGTGACACATTTAAAGCAGTGTCTAGAGGGAAATTTACAGCACTAAATGCCCATATTAGAACCAAGGAAAGATCTAAAATCGACACCCTACAGTCACAATTTAAAGAGCTAGAGAAGCAAGATCAAACAAATTCAAACGCTAGCAGAAGACAAGAAATAACTAAGATCAGAGCAGAACTGAAGGAGATTGAGACACAAAAAAACCCTTCAAAAAAATCAATAAACCCAGGCGCTGCTTTTTGAAAAGATCAGCAAAATAGATAGACCGCTAGCCAGACTAATAAAAAAGAAAAGAGAGAATAGAATAGATGGAATAAAAAATGATAATGGCGACATCACCACCAATTCCACAGAAATATAAACTACCATCAGAGATTACTACAAACAACTCTATGCACATAAACCAGTAAATCTAGAAGAAATGGATAGATTCCTGGACACTTACACCCACCCAAGACTAAACCAGGAAGAAGTTGAAATCTTGAATAGGGCTGAAGGGCTGTGGGCTGAACTTGAGGCAGCAATAAATAGCCTACCAACCAAAGAAAGTCCAGGTCCAGATGGGTTCACAGCCGAATATACCACACGTACAAAATGGGGCTGGTACCATTCCTTCTGAAACTACTCCAAACAATACAAAAAGAGGGAATCCTCCCTAACTCATTTTATGAGACCAACATCATCCTGATACCAAAACCTGGCAGAGGCACCACCAAAAAAGAAAATTTCAGGCCAATATTCATGATGAACATCAATCAAAAATCTTCAATAAAATACTGGCAAATCAAAGGCAACAGTACATCAAAAAGCTTATCTATCACGATCAAGTAGGCTTCATCCAGGGATGCAAAACTGGTTTAACATACACAAATCTATAAACGTAATCCATCACATAAACAGAATCAAAGACAAAAACCACATGATTATCTCAATAGATGCAGAGAAGGCCTTCAACAAAATTCAGCAGCCCTTTATGCTAAAAACTCAAAAAACTACCTATTTGATGGCATATATCTCAAAATAATAAAAGCTATTTATGACAAACCCACAGCCAATATCATACTGAATGGGCAAAAACTGGAAGCATTCCCTTTGAAAACTGGCACTAGACAAGGGTACCCTCTCTCACCATTCCTATTCAACATATTATTAGAAGTTCTTGCCAGAGCAATCAGGCAAGAAAAATAAATAAAGGATATTCAATTAGGAAAGGAGGAACTCAAATTGTCTCTATTTGCAGACGACATGATTGTATATTTAGAAGATCCCAACATCTCAGCCCAAAATCTCCTTAAGATGATAAGCAACTTCAGCAAAGCCTCAGGATATAAAATCAATGTGCAAAAATCACAAGCATTCCTATACACCAATAACAGACTAGTAGAGAGCCAAATCATGAGCGAACTCTCATTCACAATTTGCTACAAGAAGAAGAAAATACCTAGGAATACAAGTTACAAAGTATGTAAAGGACTTCTTCAAGGAGAACTACAAACCACTGCTCAATGAAATAAGAGAGGACACAAATAGATGGAAAAACATTCCATGTTCATAGTTAGGAAGAATCAATATCGTAAAAATGGCCATACTGCCCAAGGTAATTTATAGATTCAACGCTATCCCCATCAAGCTACCATTGACCTTCACAGAACTCGAAAAAACCACCTTAAACCTCATATGGAACCAAAAAAGAGTCCACATAGCCAAGACAATCCTAAGCAAAAAGAACAAAGCTGGAGGCATCACACTACCAGACTTCAAACTATACTACAAGGCTACAGTAATCAAAACAGCATGGTACTGGTACCAAAACAGACATATAGACTAATGGAACAGAACAGAGGCCTTGGAATTTTCGCCACACATCTACAACCAACTGATATTTGACCAACTGGACAAAAACAAGCAATGGGGAAAGGAGTCCCTGTTTAATAAATGGTGTTGGGAAAACTGGCTAGCCATGTGCAGAAAGCAGAAACTGGACTCCTTCCTGACACCTTACACTAAAATTAACTCCAGATGGATTAAAGACTTAAACATAAGACCTAACACCATAAAAACCCTAGAATAAAACCTAGGCAAAACCATTCAGGACACATGCACAGGCAAGGACTTCATGACTAAAATACAAAAAGCAATGGCAACAAAAGCCAAAATAGACAACTGGGACCTAATTAAACTCCAGAGCTTCTGTACAGCAAAAGAAACAGTCATTAGAGTGAACCAGCAACCAACAGAATAGGAAAAAATGTTTGCCATCTACCTATCTGACAAAGGGCTAATATCCAGAATCTACAAAGAACTAAAACAGATTTACAAGAAAAAAACAAACCAATTCAAAACTTGGCGAAGGATATAAAGAGACATTATTCAAAAGAAGACATATATGAGGACAACATATGAAAAAATGCTCATTATCACTGGTCATTAGAGAAATGCAAATCAAAACCACATTGAGATACCATCTCACGCCAGTTAGAATGACGATCATTAAAAAATCTGGAGACAACAGATGCTGGAGAGGATGTGGAGAAATAGGAACACTTTTACACTGTTAGTGGGAGTGTAAATTAGTTCAACCATTGTGGAAGACAGTGTGGTGATTACTCAAGGGCCTAGAAATATAAATTCCATTTGACCCAGCAATCCCATTACTGGGTGTATACCCAAAGGATTATAAATCGTTCTATTATAAAGACACATGCACATGTATGTTCATTGTGACATTGTTTACAATAGCAAAGAACTGCAACCAACCCAAATGCCCATTGATGATAGACTGGACGGGGAAATGTGGCACATATACACCATGGAATACTATGCGGCCATAAAAAACAATGAGTTTGTGTCCTTTGCAGGGACATGGATGAAACTGGAAACCATCATTCTCAGCAAACTGACATAAGAACAGAAAAGTAAACACCATGTGTTCTCACTCATAGGTGGGTGAACAATGAGAACACATGGACACAGTTTGGGAGCATCACACACTAGGGTCTGTTGGGGGGTTCTAGGGGAGGGACTGTGGGGTGTAGGGAGTTAGGAGGGATAACATGGGGAGAAATGCCAGATAAAGGTGATGGGGATGGAGGCAGCAAGCCACATTGCCATGTGTGTACCTATGCAACACTCCTGCATGTTCTTCACATGTACCCCAGAACCTAAAGTGCAATAACATATTTTAAAAAGAGAGAGAGAATGCCTTTCTCTTATCCGAAGCTTGCAAGCTTGTAATTTGTCACAGCAGCCTTTGCTAATGAACACAGGCGGTGAACCCAGATCATACCAGGAGGGGATGGAAGAGTGAGCAGGGGAAGAGAGAGGCACCCCATACCAGGTGTGTTCATGAGACGTTACTGCTGTAGGCAACTGAGAGTTCAGCCAGCCTGGGAGCTCTGGGACACTGGATGGAGCACACCTCAGAATGCTCCTATGCCTGGGCCAGGAAGCCAGGACATATAGCCACTAACTCCCTCAGTCATTGCTGCACCTGCTCCTGGTATGAGAACACGTGGAACCTCCAGCTTGCCCTGGGCTAGGACTAGTCTGCCCTGGAAGGATGGGACAGCCACAGCATCTGTCACCAAGTGGGTTAGAGGCAGGGCCATCTCATTCATTAGAGAACTTCATTGACTGAGCAGTAGCCATGGGCCAGGTACTGGTCGGGGTGCCGGTTTCCAGGGTTGAAGGTTATAGACAAGAATCCTGCATTCACACAGCTACCATTATAGTGGACTGGTGGGGATGGTGCACAAGGCCACTGCAGAAGTGAAAAGAATGTTCCAAAAGCAGGAGGATGTGAAAGAAGGGCCGGGGCTGGGGAGTTACCTTAGATAGAGGGTCCCGGAGGACTGTGTGAGCTGAGGCATTTATGATAAGAAGTCCACCAGGCAAACTCGGGATAAGAATGCTCCAGTCAGAAGCAAGTGGACTTAGCCTCAAAGAGGTAGAGGTGCAAGCCGGTGGGTGACATGGACATCGGTGTGTGTGCAGACCCTCTGAGAGTTCCTCAGCAGGCCTCCCTCCCTAACACAGTTCAGCAGTTTCCCACTTATTTAGAGCAATGGCTAGGTGCTTGCGCCCCACAGAGGACATTTGGCAATGTCTTGAGACAGTTTGGGTTGTCACAACCTGGTGGGAGAAACGTGATACCAGCGTCTCATGGGCAGAGCCAGGGAGGTTGCTGAACATCCTACCATGCACAGAATGGCCCCTCACCAAAAGGATTATCCAGCCCCAAAGCCCACAGGGCCGAGGTTGAGAAACCCAGTCTTGGAATACAGGCAATAGCCTCACCCCCAGCTTACAAAGCTATACATATTCTACTCTGCTGGCACCTCATACCACCTTGTTCAAGCCATGTGGGCTTCTCAGAACTTCAAACATGCCAGGATCTTGCCTACCACTGAGCCCTTCCCTGAGGCCCTCTTTCTTCCAGTCTTCCTTGGCCAGTTCTGTATCCTTCAGGTCTCAGCTTGGAAGCCACCTCCCAGCAGAGGCCTCTTCTGGCTGTTGCATGAAATGTTGCTTCCCCTTCCAATAGCCACATTCCCCCACTCATCATCTTCCTAACACTTAAACACCTTTTGAGCTTCTCATCTGTTTACTTGCCCCTCATTTATTTCAGCTGCCCATTAGAATAAAGGCAGGACTTGTCCGGACTGTTAACTGCTGAATCCACAGCCACTAGTACAGTTCCTGGCTCACGGTGGGTGCTCAGTGGATATCTGGCTAGTGAATGAATGAACCCTGCCCTTGAGAAGGGCATATACATCTTATGCTAAATGCAAGAGTATCAGCTCCCAAGGCCATGGCAATGCCCACTATGGCACAGTGCTGGCTCCAGGAAGCGCTTATTCTCCTTCGTGATATGATACAATGTCAGTTTGCATTCGCTTTCTGCTCTGTGGGACTTCATTCCAATTTCTCATCCATCTAGGGAGGCTTCTCTAGTCTCAAGTGGAACTGAGACTGTCGTTTTGATTCTGTGTTCTCCAAAGGGGGCTAATGCTCATGAAGCCACAGAGCCAGCTGGAGAACAAGTGTTCCCATAGATCTCAATGCTGTGAACGACCTTACAGGAATGTTTGAAAATAATTTCATGGAAAGCTGGCAATATCGCCCAAAAGCATGACCTTAGTTGGGGAAAGCTGTTTTACTTGGACCAATTAAGGGAAACCGTTCAACATCATCTGATATTTTACTAGGCAAAAACAAATGAAAACATCCATCAATACAGGAAACTGATTACCCAAGGAAAATTCATTTTCCCCCACTTAAGAGAGAGTGCTGAGAATACATTTTTGTTTCTCCTTCTTCCCAAAATACCATTTACATGATATCAGAGAAATTTTCCATAGCGAATAGACCTTTAACACCAAGGGGATTGAGAAGAGATAGCAGTGAATGAGCTACAAATTTCTGCAAGATGGACAGAGGATGAAGCCTTTTGATAAAATGGAAGCAGAGCATGCTAGAGCTTAAAGAGCAGAACCCACAGAGGCTCCAGGTGTGAGAAGGGGGCCACAAAGAGGCTGGCTGATAGGCTGTGTATGGACAATCACTCCTGTCTGGTTTACTCACTCCCCTTCCCCTCTTCTTTCTCCTAACCAGAGGTAGTTGGACCCTTTATCCTTAGACATGGGAGCACATGTGCGCGCGTGCATGCGCGTGTGCACACACAAACACACACACACTCACACACACACGATTTTCTCTAAAGAAATTGGTTAACTGTCTGGGGATAAATGGGGCATAAGAACTCCTTTAAGTCTTCAGGTACCTAAAGACCACCTCTCCAGCTGCTTTCCTGCAGGAAGCCAGCCTATAGAAAAGCTCCACCACCTACCTACCTGTAGTCATAACATTTCCCATCAGGAGACACCTAGCAACGGGAAACAAAGGCAGAGGAAACTCTGAAAACCCAACCCAGTTGTCCGGGGTTAAACACAAATGGGTCAGGAGACAGATGAACAAAACCAATGGCATGAAAGAGTAAGAACAAGAGAAACAAAAAGAAAAACTGCCTCTGGAAGAAACAGATGCAAGTCAAAGAAGAAAGGAGAGTTTAGGAGGGGAAAAAAAGACTCTAACTGATATAGCTTGGCTGTGTCCCCACCCAAATCTCATCTTGAATTGTAGCTCCCATAATTCCCAGGTGTTATGGGAGGGACCTGGTGGGATGGGAGATAACTGAATCATGGGGGCGGTTTCCCCCATACTGTTCTCATGGTGATGAAGAAGTCTCATGAGAGCTGATGGTTTTATAAGGGGTTTGCTCTTTCACTTGGTTCTCATTCTCTCTTGTTGGCCACCATGTAAGGTGTGACTTTCCCCTTCCATCATAATTGTGAGGCCTCGCACCCACGTGGAACTGTGAGTCCATTAAACCTCTTTTTCTTTATAAATCACTCAGTCTCGAGTGTGTCTTTATCATTAGTGTAAAAGACTAATACACTAATTAATATTAATATCCTCAGAGAGATTCAAAATTACATTGCATCCATGTAAAAAGTGATTCTTTAAAACACTCAGAGAAAAAGAGCTTGTGGAAATTAAATATATGAATGTATGATGGCCAAATTTAAAATTCAAAAGAATGGCTGAACGGCAAAGGTAACCAAAATTCCCACAATAAAGATAAAAAGACAAGAACACGGAAACTTTGAGAGAAAAGAAAAAGAAACATAGAGAATTGGTACAAGACATTCCATTTTCATCTGACATAAATACAGTAAGGAAAAACAAAGAATAGGAGGACATTGTCAAAATGAAGGAGAAAAAGAAGAAAATTTTCCAAGCTGAGAAATTTGACTTTAATCTAAAAGAGCCCTCAGCATCAAACAGAACATATGAATAAAGATCCATATTCAGATACATTATCCCAGAATTTCAGAGCACTAAGAATAAGGACTATATCAAATAAATTTCCAAAGATAACAAGATTCAGACAAATATGAGGTCCAGGTAGCCTGCGTTCAAATCCTGGCCCTCACACATGACAGCTGTGTGGTTGAGGCAAGTCTTTCTGGGGCTCAGTTTCTTCATCTGCAATGTGGGGATTATGGCAGTATTAGAGGGTTGTTGTGGGGAGGAAATGAATTAATTTAGTTAAAAGACAGGGCCTGAAGCCAATCACAATCAATGCCATATGTTCACCTATTATTGTTATTCAAGAAAAAAAAAGTAACCAAGAAGAGAAGTCAGTAATTATTTGTCATCGACATTATGACAATCTCTCCAGCATTCATTTCACTCCCTCCACAGTGGAGCAGCTATGTGACTTAAAGTTGGAAATGGGTGTAACTCCATCCCTTGCCAAACCAATGATCTGTATCCCACCAAACCACTAATTAGTTCTGGGATGCCTACATTTATCCAACAAGAGGAAAACTCCAGGCTTCTGCCTCTGTGGCTAAAGCAGGAAATGCTTTCTTCCTGCTTTCTCTCTGTTGTAGACCCCAGAAGCTGCTGGTCACTTGTGAGGAAAGTCATCACAAGGCATGGGCAAAGCCCAGAGCCATGATCCCAACATGCCTGAAGTCCACACAACCATCCTACTTTTTAATGATGTGAGCCACTAAGCTCCCTTTCTCATCTGAACTCATTTGAGTTGGGGTTTTTGTTCTGTCCATCCAAAAGTGCCCTCACTAATATATTCTAGGCTGGAGCCTCCAGACTAAGCCCAACCTTGCACCAGGCGTTATCTGGATCATGTATAACAATAACAGGGCTTTGGATGAAGCAGTGAGGGAGGAGAAATTCAGGGTCACAATCAAGGCCACAGCGAAGGATGTTCATGAAGGCGTCCATTCTCAGTGCAAACCACCAGTGAGCACGGTTAAAGTAGAAGAGGTGACAGGAGTTCTCGTCATCTAGCCTCTCAAACCTAAAGTCAAGAAAATCAGAAAAAGCAGGAGATCAGGTTGTGCTTCTGCAGACTTAGAGTTAAGGTGACTGGAGAAATAAGGCCAGGGACTTTTTAATCAAGGGGAATGTACTCTCACATAGCAGATTCTCACAAAAATGAACATATATTCATGCTCTTAAAATCTGCCACTCTAGACATCTTTGATTTGCACATATTTTGGGAAATCTCATGTGGCAATAGAGTAGGGCGCTAAGTGACTCTTTCTGTCTTTCCCAGAACTCGTAGATAGAACCTACAGCTGAGAAGAAAAGGTGCTGAGTGCTTCACATTCTAACTCCAGAGGATCCATATCGTGAAGTCAGCCACATTTCAAAGGCCTTGTGGAATTGACAATTGGCCCCCTTGATCTATAGAAAGGGTGAGGTGGGTTGTGAAGGAGGTCACCTTTAAGCAAGTCAATGTTTGCGACCATAGAGGAGGGAAGGGAGGGTTCATGACAGATTTCCTTCCCTGAATCCGAGAAAAAAGATTGAAGACAGTTGCTTATAAAGCTGGGAGCCACTTCAAGGAGAGGAAGCTGACACCTTGCATCCCTGCTGCACATCCATGGAGCCAAAGGGCTTGGAGACAGGGGGAGGAGCACAGAGAAGAGTGACAGGGAGATGACACAGCCAGGGAACAAGGGCAAGACGCACCCCTGGAGTTCCTCATTCCCCATGTATGTATGAATGGCAGTTGAATTTGTATGCTGTATAGCTACGTGATAGAAACAGAGTTGTATTTGGAAGAATATTTTGACTAAGCTCTGGGGAAAATAAATGAGTTGAAACAGAGAGGAGGAGAGGGTGGTGGAGTCCAGGGAGGCTGGTCAGAGGGGCTTTCAGGCAGAATTTTGGGAGGACTTTCAGGACATCATGGAGCAGCAGTGCCTGAGGACTTTCATGACTATGCTAGGGGAGAAATTGTACCTGGCACACTTGTGACATATGGAAGGCGGATCCCATCAGTTCCATAGTTCCTAGGGCTGAGAGAGCAGACGGAAGGTGACATTGGAGGCTGGGGATCTGGCCCTGCTGGGGCCTCCAAGCTGCCATCCCACATCTGCACAGTGCACTAAAGCAACAGGAAAGGGTGGCAGAAAGGAGAGGATGGCCCAGAGGTGCCAGCCAGTCACCTGAGGATGTATTCTTCCTGCTGTCCCCTCCCCAGTTCCCCAGCATGGCCATCAGATAGCCAGGCCTGGAGAAAAGGAAGAGAGTGTTTAAAAGCACAGAGCAGGTTCTTCTCAACTGCAAGCCTGCCCCACCCCTGACACACACACACAGCATAGCCTTGCCACACCAAGCCTCTGGGGGAAAGAGACCTGTGGCTTGAACACATTCAAGATTGAAATTTTCACCGCACTGAGCTGACCATTAACCAAAAGAGACATCAAATTCAATTGCCATTATGGCTTCCCTGATCTAGTAGGGAAGGGCTTCATGAGAACAGCTGATAGAAACTATTGGGGGAAAAATGAAAACCTTCTCATGCTTAAAGCCCTAAGGAGGTACAACTCCTCCCCTGGCATCGTCAAGAACGTCCTCAGGCACTGCTGCTCCATGCTGTCCTGAAAGTCCTCCCAAAATTCTACCTGAAAGCCTCCTGGGCTCTGCCACCCTCTCCTCCTCTCTGTTTCAACTCTAACTTATTTTCCCCAGAGCGTAGTCAAAATATTTTTCCAAACACAGTGCTGTTTCTACCTCGTTGCTATACAGCATCCAAATTCAACTGATAGCCTCCGTGACCTGGAAGTCACCTGTGGTCTTATCTGTGTGGTTGGTTAGATTGCACAGAAATGAAATCACTATCTGGAATAAAATTGGAATTTGTCTTCTAACCTTTTTACATTTTTTAAGCTGTAGCGTTTTTGTCTGGTGGCAAAAGCAATACACGTCAGAAACCCAAGCCCTGTGGAAAGAAAATACTAAAAGAAGGGAATCTCCATCAATCATTCTTGGCTCCCTAGAGGATCCTCTCAGAAATCTTGGAGGAGAAGCTGTAGGAAGACAAGGCTTGCATCTGTGTTTGTCATGGGTGAGTAGACTAATGGCTCCATGGATTTTACTCATGGCCAGGACATTGTAAGGGTCTATGTGTGAGGCAGGACTCTTGACAAATGATGTTCAGGTCAAACTAGGGTCAGGACTAGGTGCTGACTGAACTAAAGACAAAGTGTGATGTCAAGTCTACTCTGAGATCCTAGGAGGTGAAATGGAGGGAATGTGTGAGAGAGAATTAGATGCAATTCTAAATTTAATGCAATTCTGGGCCAGGTGCAGTGGCTCATGCCTGTAATCGCAGCACATTGGGAGGCCAAGGCTGGTGGATCACTTGAGGCCAGGAGTTCGAGAACACCTAACCAACATGGTGAAACCCCATCTCTACTAAAAATAAAAAATTAGCTGGGCAGGTAGCCCCAGCTACTCGGGAGGCTAAGGCAAGAGAATCACTTGAACCCGGGAGACAGAAGTTGCGGTGAGCTGAAATTGTGCTATTGCACTCCAGCCTGGATGAGAGAGTGAAACTCCATCTCAAAAAAAAACATATAATATATAAATAAATTTAATGCAATTCCAAACTTAGAATGCATTATATGCACCCTTTAGAACTGCATCTAATTCTTTCTCTCTGAAGGGTGTGTTAGCTTTTTAAGGAAGGAAAAGATGAAAATCTATGCTATGGATTCACCAAACTCCATTTTCTTTTCCTCCTCTGGACACAGCTGGACTACATTTCCCAGCCTCCCTTGCAGTTAAGGGAGCCCATGCGACTCCAATCTGGTGAATGAATGTGCAGAAATCTTGGGATACTTTGCTAGGTTTGGACCATAAAATTCCTCATGAGTCCTCCTTCCTGGCCTTTCCCCTAGTCTCAACACAGAGGATCCGAGAGAATACCTCAGGGCCCTTGGGACGGAAGAGCCCCAGATGGAAACAGACTCTGCCTGAGTGTGGAGTAGAATCCCCTACCCTTGCTCCATGGATCCTCACTAAATTGTGACATCAGGAAAAATAAAAATTTATTGTATGAACTCCCTAAGATTTGGAGTTATTGTTACTGCAGTGAGCCTACTGTAATATATATGTATATGTGTGTGTGTATATATATATAGACAAATGTAGATACATGTGTATATGTGTGTGTGTGTATATATGTATTTTTTGGAGATGAAGTTTCACTCTGTCACCCAGGCTGGAGTGCAGGGGTGCAGTCTCAGCTCACTATAACCTTCACTTCCTGGGTTCAAGTGATTCTCCTGCCTCAGCCTCCTGAGTAGCTGGCATTACAGGTGTCCACCACCATGCCCAACTAATTTTTATATTTTTAGTAGAGACAGGGTTTTGCCATGTTGGCCAGGCTGGTCTCCAACTCCTGAACTCACATGATCCACCCACCTTGGCCTCTCAAAGTGCTGGGATTACAGGCATGAGACATTGTGCCCAGCCTGATTTATATATTTTATGTCGTATTTTAAAGTTTGCAGCTGGAAGATGCCAGAGAGATTTACTAACATAGTCCCCATATTTTAAAAAGAAGAAAATGCTAAGTGAAATGAAAGGTGGCTGTAAGGCCGGTTGCCTTCATGGGAGGCTGGACACGTCAACCCCTGCTCTCGACACGCCCACCTGTGCACTTGGCACCTAGCCCACACCCACTTCTGCACTCCACTCTCAAATCTGCACTCAACACCAGACTCTGCACTCGGCACCTAGCCTGCCATTAGAAAACCCTGCCAAAATTTAAAAGAAACCCCGCCAAACCCTGCCCAATAGCAGCTGGCCCCTCTCCCCCTGGACGGCCCACTCACCAGCAGTCCCGCCTACCTACCAATAGTAGCTTGCCCTGACCATGTCCTGTTCCCTCACAACCAATCAAGACACCCTCACTCGCTATAAAACCCCCCACCTCAGGAAGTCAAGCACAACTTCTCTGGCCCTCCTTTCCTGGACCGTAGAACCTCGTCTGGGAGCCAAATAAATTGGAATCTAATTTTTCTTATACTGGCCTCACTTTCCTCACTTTAAATTCGACAATAAACCTTACAAGTGGTGCTGAAACCCGGAAGGAGTTGTAAGACCCCTCCTGGGGGAAACTGACTCTTCCACCCAAAGCCGGATCAGGGAGCTGCTCCGCCACAAGGTAAGAATTCTCTCCCCCATAACCTTTCCCGCTGCTTGCTCCGTGGACTCCCTGTCCATAATTGCAGCCGCATCAGGGACTCCTTTCCACCGTGGGCCCAGGGCCCCGGTTCCGTTCTGCCATGGGCCCAGGGCCCCAGCACCGTTCTGAGGACCTGAGTGCAGAGGAGATGTCCCTACACTCTTGTCTTCTCCCCGTGGGGGGTTTCTCAGGGTCAGGAATCTGAGGGAGACACCCCCACCTTCCTGAACCCTCTCGCTCTTGCTGTAGGTCCAGGGCCCTGGCGTTAACCTCCGGTGCTTGGTAGTGCAGCCAGGCTGCCCTTCCGATCATCTCCGCAGCAGTGGCCAAGGTCTGGGTAATCAGAGGTCCCATTTACAAGCCCAGATCCTGCCCAGGAGCAGGGCCACCCCACCCCACCCCCTCCTCCCGGCTTGCAACTTCAAATTAGCCCTTTGGTACACAAGCTTGGCACTAGCCCTTTGGCATATCAGCTCCCGCCTATGTACTTTCAGTTTCTCTTCTTAATCCTGAGCGAGTGAGTGAGTGAGTGAGTTTATGTGTAGTTCCACGGCCTGACTGCTACGGGGCTTGTGTGGGCCGCACCCCACAGTTCCATGGGGACGTCATAAGGCATAATGGTGATTCACCTCAGGACTGAAAGTTCTGAGGTGACCAGGCCTGGGGGTTATATGGGTACACCTTAGCCAAGACACCCTGAAACATCCCTCCAGGGACGTGGCCGGGAAGGCATCAGACTGGTCTCCCTCTTGGGGGGCACCCATCCTTTGTCTGTCAATCCTACATGTGGTTCTGTCTTTATTGCAGATTCGCCAGTTTCGTTAAGCTCCTGTTAGCCAATGCACAGCAGTTTAGGCCTGCTTCCCTTGAAGTAACAGATATCCTGCAGTGGGTAACAGATCACTGGCTGCAGGGGACCTTTACTGAATTTGCGCATCTATAAATAACTCTTCTCCTTTTTCCTCCCATTCTTCTTCCATTAGAACCTCATTTCCTGGTCGTGCCCCTTTTTCACTTCATCTAATTCCCCTCGTAGCAAATAGCTCTAGCCCTGTCTCTTTTATTTTCTTTCTCATTATAATTATTGCAGCCTGTAAGTTCTCTCAGCCACCCCCTCCAGGAAAGGAATTCCTCTGCCTGTGTTGGGTGTAATTCCTCCTCACATCCCTTCCTCACCCCTGTTTAACCCACAAAAAGTGCATCATGGGTAACCAGGAATCCCACTCAGACCCCAAGTCGCCACTAGGATGTCTGGTTAAAAATCTACCCAAATTAGGTCTTACCATAAAGAAAAAAAGGTTGCTCTTTCTCTCCACTGTAGCTTGGCCCCAATATCCTCTGGACAACCAGTCCAGGTGGCCCCTGGAGGGAACTTTTAATTTTGATATACTAACTGATTTGGACAGTTTTTGTCAGAGGAGGGGTAAATGTTCGGATGTCCCCTACTTTCAGGCCTTTTGGTATCTCTGCTCCCGCCCCATCCTCTGTTCTTCCTGTACCACCACCCAAGTCCTCTTAGCCAAGAAAACTTCTTCACCTCCACCTGCCCCCACTCCCTCCTCCTTTTCTGATCCCGACCCGCCCAAAAGACTCTCCCTTCCACCAGCCCAACCCTCTAATCCTCCGCCACATGCAACACCCCAACTCCCTTTGGCTCCCTCTCCGCCTGGTCCCAGCCCACCCTCCCCTGTAGGCTCCCACACCCGTTCACACTGTGCTCCTAATGATGAGACCTCCTGTCCCACCCTCTGTATCCCCTGTACCACAACCCAGGTACTCTTGGCCAAAGAGACTCCCTCACCACCCTTAGTTTCTCCCTCCTCCTCCTCCTCCTCCTTCATGGATCCTGACCTGCCCGAAGAACTCTACTTTCCACCAGCTCAACCCTCTAACCCTTCACCACATGCAGCACCTCATCCCCCTTTGGTCCCTTCCTACCCTGGTCCTAACCTGACCTCTCCTGTTAGTGCCTGCACCTGCTTGCACTGTGCTCCTAACGATGAGACCTCCCTCCTTTGCTCACTTCACAAGGTGGCTGGGGTGGAGGGAGTTGTCCGAGTACATGTCCCTTTCTCCTTGTCTGATCTATCGGCCATTGAAAAGCACCTGGGGTCCTTTTCTACCAATCCTACTGCCTACACCAAGGAATTTTGCTACCTCACCCAGGCTTATGACCTCACCTGGCATGATACCTATATAATTCTATCCTCCACCCTTATCCTGGATGAGCGTGATCGCATCCTTACAGCAGCCCAAGCACATGCTGATCAGGTACATCTCACAGACAATCAGATGCCAGTAGGTGCGGTGGCAGTCCCCGAGGCCGACCCTAATTGGAATTATCAAACTGGTCAAAATGGCCACTGCCACTGAGACCAAATGCTACAGTGCCTCTTGGCAGGCATGCAAAATGCAGCCCAAAAGGTAGTTAATTATGATAAGCTAAGGGAAATAACTCAGGGTTCTGCCGAAAACCCAGCTGCCTTTCTTGACCAGTTAACTAATGCTATGATTCTCCATACCCGGCTGGACCCAGCCTCTTTAGCAGGGGCCACAGTTCTGACCACCCATTTCATATCTCAGTCGGCGGCTGACATTAGAAAGAAACTTAAAAAGGCTGAGGAAGGCCCCCAACTCCCATATGAGACCTGGTAAACATGGCATTTAAAGTTTTAAATGGCTGAGAGGAAAAGGCTGAGGCCACCCGCCAGGCCCATCTACAGCAGAAGGTAAGCCTCCAAACCCAAGCTCTTGTGGCAGCCCTGAGGCCGACAGCCCACCAGATGCCTGGTGGGAGGGGTCCATCAAAACCTGCCAAGAACTCCAGAGGCATTCCGCCTGGGGCCTGTTTCAAGTGCGGTCAGGAAGGACATTGGGCAGCTCAGTGTCCGTGTCCCTGACCACCTACCAAGCCTTGCCCAAATTGCAAGCAACTTGGACACTGGCACAGTGATTGCCCATCCCAGACCGCAGGCCCACCCCCTGCACCTCTACGTGGGGGGCAGGCCAGTCCGCAAGAAGTAATCCCATCACTTGAACTCCTCAGCCTTCTGGACGACTGATGTGGCCTGGACTCGAGGACCCCCATCACCCTTGCCGAGCCCAGGGTAACGCTACAGGTAGTGGGTAAGTCCATTTCCTTTTTAGTGGATACGGGGGCTACCTACTCTGTATTGCCTTCCTACTCAGGACCTAGCATACCTTCCCAGGTTTCAGTCATGGGAATTGACAGCAAGCCTTCCTGTCCTAGTCAAACCCATCCCTTAGCCTGTGTCCTCGAGAGACACCCCTTTTCCCACTCCTTTTTAATTATACCCTCTTGCCCAGTTCCCCTTTTAGGGCGAGACATCCTCCAGATGGTAGGGGCCACTGTCCAACTCACCGGCCCCCCACACTCAGGCCCAGCATCCGCCCACCTCCTGCTGCCACTCTTAACTGAGGTCACGGTCGGCCCTGACCCCCCACCTCAACCCCCTATCCCTCCTGACATAGTTAATCCCCTAGTGTGGGATACCTCCAAGCCAGTGGTGGCCAAATATCATGCCCCAGTTAAGATACTTCTCAAAGATCCTACTTACTTTCCTTCACACCCTCAGTTCCCCATCTCGAGGACCCATCGTCAAGGCTTGAAGCCTATCATCACCTGCCTACTACCCCAGGAATTGCTTATTCCCACTAGTTCCCCTTGTAACACCCCTATCTTGCCAGTCTAAAAGCCGTCCAGTGACTAC
>CAUYLG010033175.1:0-20541 GCA_963573385.1 Cacajao melanocephalus | reverse complement strand
CCTGTCTCCATTGTTAAGCACAATTATTGGCATAAAAGAGGTTTTTAATACCCATTTTTAGACTGCATTCTAGCCTGGGCAATAGAACAAGAATCCCGTTCTCTCTCCCTCTTTCTCTTCCTCTTTCTTTCTCTCTTTCATTTTTTTTTCTTTCTTTCACTCTTTCTTTCTTCTTTTCTCTCTTTTTCTTTCTTTCAAAAAAAAAAGAAAAAAAATGATAAATGATGTTACAGACAAAGTAGCCATTATAATAATAAAAAAAAACTAAACTGATCTGAAAAAGCTGAAAAACACACTGCAAGAATTTCATAATATAAAATACCTATAAATGGAGCTACCATATAATCCAGCAATCCTGCGGCAGGGTACATAACCAAAAGAAAGGAAATCAGTATATCAAAGAGATATATGCACTCCTATGTTTGTTTCAACACTGTTTATAACAGGTAAGATTTGGAAGCAACCTAAGAGTCCATCAGCAGATGAATGGATTAATAAAGTGGTAATATACACAATGAAGTACTATTCAGCCATAAAAATTAATGAGATGTAGCCATTTGCAACAATATTGGAGGAACTGGAGATAACTGTCTTAAGTGAAATAAGCCCAGCACGTAAAGACAGACCATCACATGTTTTTACTTATTTATGGTATCTAAAAATCAAAACAGTGGAACTCAGAGATATATAGAGTAGAAGGATGGTTACCAGATGCTGGGAAGGGTAGTGAGGGGTTGAGGGGAGGTAGAGGTGGCTAATGGGTACAAAAATAACGTTTGAAATAATGAGTAAGGCCTACTATTTGATAGCACATTAGAGTGACAATAGTCAATAATAACTGTATTTTTAAAAAGTAACTGAAGGATTGTAATGGGATTGTTTGCAATTCAATAGATAAAGGCTTGACGTGATGAGTACCTCATTTTTCATGGTGTACTTACTTTGCATTGCATGCATATATCAAAACATCTCATGTACCCCATAAATATGCACAACTACCATCTATGTACCCACAATTAATAAAAATAAATTTAAAACAAAAATTTTATAATACAATCACAAGTATTAACAACTGAATAGACCAGGCTAAGGAAAGAAGGTCAGTGCTCCAAGACTGGCTTTCTGAAATTACTTAGTAATAAATAAATAAATAGAATGAAAAAAATTCAAGAAATATGAGATTATGCAAGGAGACCAGATTTACAACTCACTAGCATCCTTGAAAGAGATAAGGTGAAACCAAGCAATTTGGAAAGCATATTTGAGGGTATGGTCCATGAACTCTTCTTCAACCTCACTAGAGAGTCCAACATTCAAATTTGGGAAATGTAGAGAACTACTGAGAGATACTAGACAAGAAAACCATCCCCATCATACATAATCATCAGATTCTCCCAGGTTAGAATGAAAGAAAAAAATGTTAAAGGCAACTAGAGATAAGGGACAGGTTACCTACAAAGGGAATCTAAGCAGGCTAACAATGAACCATTCAATAGTAACTCTGTAAGCCAGGAGAGACTCGAGGCCTATATTCAGCATTCTTTAAAAAAAAAGAATTTCCGACCAGAATTTCATTTCCAACCAAACTAAGCATCACAAGTGAAGGAGAAATAAGATCCTTTTCAGCAAATGCTGAAAAGACCTACATTGCAAGAGGTTCTGAAAGGAGCACTAAATATGGAAAGGAAATATCACTGCCATCCACTACAAAAACACACTTAATTACACAGACCAGTGACACTATAAAGCAACCACAGAAAGAAGTCTGCATAATAACCAGCTAACAATATGATGGCAGGATCAAATCTGTACACATTAATACTAGCTTGTAATATAAATGAGTTAAATGCCCAATTAAACAGCAAAGAGTGGATAACTGGATAAAGAAGCGAGACCTAAGGGTTCACTGTCTTTAAGAGACCATCACACACACACTGGCATCCGTAGGCTAAAAATAAAGGAATGGAAAATAAGTTACCAAGCAAATGTAAAACACAAAAAGCAGGAGTTGCTATCCGAATTTCAGGCAAAACAAATTTTAAAACAACAAAAAATAAAAAGGAAAAAGAATAGCATTACTGATGGAAAAGAGTTCAGTTCAACAAGAAAATCTAACTGTCCTAAATATACACGCACACAACATAGGAGCAACCAGATTCATAAAGCAAGTTCTTAGAGATGTACAAAGAGTCTTAGATTCCCACACAATAATAGTGAGTGACTTTAACACCCCACAGACAATATTAGACAAATCCTCAAGACAGAAAACAAAAAATTAACAAAGACAATCAGGACCTACACTCAATACATGACCAAGTGGACCTAATAGACATCTCTACCCCTAAACAATAGAATACACATTCTTCTCATCACCACGACACATAATCTAAAATCAACCACACAAATATAAAATAAATCCTCAGCAAATTAAAAAACCTAAAATCACGCAACCCACAGTCTTGGATGACAAAGCAATAAAAAAAGAAATAAACACTAAGAAAATCACTCAGAAGCATACAATTACATGGAAACTGAACAATGTGTTATTGAATAACTTTTGGATAACGAAACTAAGGCAGAAATCAAGAACTTCTTTGAAATGAATGAAAACAAAAGTACCAGATACCAGAATGCCTGGAACGCAGCTAAGCCAGCCTTAAATAGGAAGTTTGTAACACTAAATGTCCATATTGAAAAGTTAGAAAGATCTCAAATTAACAATCTAACATTACAACTACAGGAAAGAAAGTAGCAAGACAAACCGACCCCAAAGATAGCAGAAGGAAAGAAATAACCAAATCAGAGGTAACCTGAAGAAAACTGAGATGAGAAAAACAATAGAAAAGGTCAGCAAGTCCAGGAGAGTGTTTTCTGAAAAAATAAAATAAAATAAAGATAGACCACTAACTACCCGCATAAAAAAGAGAGAAGATCTACATAAATACAATTAAAAACGACAAAGGAAATGTTACCACTAACCCCACAGAAAAACAACAAAAAATCCTCAGAGACTACTATAAATACATCTATGCGTCTATGCACACAAACTAGAAAATCTAGAAGACATGGATAAATTCTCAGACACATAAAATCTACCAAGATTAAATCAGGAAGAAATTGAATCCCTGAACAGACAAATTATGAGTTCCAAAATTGAATCAGTAATAAAAAGACTACCAACCAAAAAATGCCCAGGACCAGATGGATTCACAGCTGAATTCTATCAGATATATAAGGAAGAGCTAAAACCATTCCTAGTAAAATTATTCCAAAAAATTGATAAGGAGAGACTCTTCCACAACTTATTCAATAAGGACAGCATCATCCTGGTACTATAACCTAGCAGAGATAAAGAAAAGAGATAATTTTACGTCGTTATTCTTTATGAACACAGGTGAAAACATCCTGAACAAAATACTAGCAAACTGAATCCAGCAGCATATCAAAAAGCTACTCTACAACATCAAGTGGGCTATATTCTTGCAATGCAATGTTGTTTCAACATTTGCAAATCAATAAATGTGATTCATCACATACACTGAACTAAAGACAAAAACCACATGATCATCTCAATAGATGCAGAAAAGGCTTTCAATAAAATTGTTTCATGTCAAAAACTCTCAACAAACTAGGAGTGAAAGGAACATATGTCTAAGTAACAAGAGCCACCTATGACAAGGCCACAGAAAACATCGTACTGAATGGCTAAAAGCTGGAAGCATTCCCTTTGAAAACCAGAACAAGACAAGGATGCCCTCCCTCACCGTTCCTATTCAGCTTAGTATGGGAAGTGCTGGCCTAGAGCAATCAGGCAAGAGAAAGACATAAAGGACATCCAAATAGAAAGAGAGAAAGTCAAACTATTCCTCTCTGCAGATGACATAATCCTATATCTATAAAAGACACAGATAAATAGATATAATTCTGTATCTAGACATTCTTCAAAAAAGTATAAAAAACTATTTTATAATTCATATGGAAGCCCCAAAATCCTGAATGCCCAAGGCAATCGTAAGTAAACAAAACAGGAGGCATCACACTACCCGACTTCAAACTATACTACAGGACCACGGTTACCAAAAAAGCATGGTACTGTTACAAAAGCAGACACATAGACCAATGGAACAAAATAGAGAGCCCAGAATAATGTCATACACCTATGACTGAGTTTCATAAAGGCTGACAAAAACAAGCAATGGGGAAAGATTCCTTATTCAATATATGGTGCTGGTATAAGTAGCTAGCCTTATGTCGAAGATTAAAACTGGACCCCTTCCTTATACTATATATCAACTCAAGATGCATTAAAGACTTAAATATAAAACCCAAAACTATAAAAACCCTGGAAGACAACATAGGTAACACTATTCTGGACATAGGAACTGGTGAAGATTTCAGGACAAAGACATCAAAAGCAATTGCAACAAAAGCAAAAATGGACAAATATGACCTAATTAAACTGAATAGCTTTGATACAGCAAACGAAACTATCCACAGAGTAAGCAGACAACCTACAGCGTCAGAGAAAGTATTTGAGAACTATGTATACGACAAAGATCTAATATTGAGCATCTATAAGAAACTTAAATAAATTTATTTTAAAAACCCAAGCAACCCTATGAAAATATGGTCAAAGGACATGAATAAACACTTTTCAAAAGAAGACATACCTGCAGCCAACAAATATATTTAAAAAGCTCTATACCACTGATTATTAGAGAAATACAAATCAAAATCACAATGCGATACCATCTCACACAAGTCAGAATGGCTCCTGTTAAAAAGTCAAAAACTAACAGATACTTCTGAGGTTGCAGAGAAAAGGGTATGCTCCTACACTGCTGTTGGGAGTGTAAATTAGTTAAATGATTGTGGAAAACACCGTGGTGATTCCTCAAAGAACTAAAAAGAGAATTACTATTTGACCCAGCATTCTCATTATTGAGCATATACCCAAAGGAATATAAATCATTCTACCATAAAGACACACATGCAGCTGTATCTTCTTTGCAGCACTATTCACAATGACAAAGAAATGGAATAAAGCTAAATGCTCATCAATGACAGACTGCATATAGAAAATATGGTGCATATACACTGTGGAATATTACGCAGCCATAAAAAAATGAGATCATGTCCTTTGCAGGAACATGGATGACATTGGAAGCCATTATCTGTAGCAAACTTATGCAGGTACAAAAAAATAAATAATGCATGTTCTTACTTGTACATTGGAGCTCAATGATGAGAACACATAAACATAAAGAGAGGCCTTTGTGGGTGGACACTGTAGCTTACCAGAGGGTGGAGGCTGGCAGAGGTAGAGGATCAGAAAAAATTACTGGGTACTAAGCTTAGTATCAAGGTGATAAAATAATCTGTACAACAAACCCCATGACAGTAATTTACCTATGTAACAAACTTGCTCATGTACCCTTGAACCTAAAATAAAACTTCAAAAAAAAAAAAATACAAGAGCTAATACCATTTCTAATAAAACTGCTGCAATAAATTGAGGAGGAGGGACTCCTTTGTAACTCATTCCATGAGACCATCATCATCCTGATATCAAAACCTGGCAGAGAAACAACAAAAAAGAAAACTTCAGGCCAATATCCCTGATGAACACAAATACAAAAATCATAAACAAAATAGTAGCAAACCAAATGCAGCAGCATGTCCAAAAGCTAAGCCACCATAACCAAGTAGGGTTTATCCCTGGGATGCAACGTTGGTTCAACATATGCAAATCAACAAATGTGATTAATCACATAAACACAACTAAAAACAAAAACCACATGATCACCTCAGTTGCAGAAGAGTTTCAATAAAATTCAATATTTCTCCTTGTTAAAAAGAAAACCTCAATAAACTAGGAATTGAAAGAGCATACTTCAAAAGTAAGAGCCATCTATGACAAACCCACAGCCAACATCATACTGAATGGGCAAAAGCTGAAAGCATTCACCCCGAAAACCAAAACAAAACAAGTACTATTCAATATAATACTGGAAGTTCTGGCCAGAACAATCAAGGAAAATAAGTTAATAAAAGATATCAACATAGGAAGAGAGGAAGACAAAGTATCCCTGCTTGCAGATGGCCTAGTTCTATATCTAGAAAACCCCATAGTCTGCCCCAAACTCCTTAATATGATAAATAACCAGCAAATTTTCAGGATACAAAATCAAAGTAAAAAACTCAGTAGCATTCCTAGACACCAAGAACATGTAAGCTGAGAGCCAAATGAGGAATGCAATTCCATTCAAAATTGCCACACAAATAATAAAACTAGGAATACAGCTATAAGGCAGTGAAATATCTCTACAACAAGAATCACAAAACACTACTCGAACAAATCAGAGATGACACAAACAAATGGAAAAACATTCCAGGCTCATGGACAAGAAGAATCAATATCATTAAAATAACCATGTTGCATAAAGCAATTTAGAGATTCAATGCTGTGCCTATTTAACTAGCAATGCAGATCATGAGGCCTCCACCTCCAGCATAGGGAATTAAAATTTAACATGAGATTTGGGTGGGAACAAATATCCAAACTATATTATTTGAACCCTGACTCCACTCACATCTCATTTCCTTCTCATATTGGAAAATACAAGCATGCCTTTCCAACTCTCTTCCAATGTCTTAACTCATTCCAACATTAACTCAAAAGTTCAACATCTCATTTGAGACAAGGCAAATCCCTTCCACCTATTAGCCTATTAAAAAAAAAGTTAGTGACTTTCAACATATGATGGGAATATACACATTGAATAAACTTTTCCATTCCTTAAGGAAGAAATCAGCCGAAAGATAGGGGCTATAAGCCCCATGCAAGTTGAAAACCCAGTAGAGAAATAATTAAATCATTTTTTCCTGTAAACAAACAAAAGATGCAATATTAAATCATAACTGGGTAGCATTAACTCTAGTCTATAGTGTACTGCTGTAAAAATTTCATAACCACATTATGACGTTATTGCAGTGACCTCAAGTGTTGCCAACATTCAATTAAAATGCCCTATGATGCTTATCATCCCCATATGAGCAGTTTGTCTCCTCAGTAAACTGTATTACAGTAAATATATTGATTTCTGGTAGCTCTTGCCTATTTTTCATCATATTTAGAGCAATGCAATTACATAAACATTGAATAACACCATAGGACCCATGTAAAGTGGAATTAGTGATGCTGGAAGTACTCCTAAGAAGCAGAGAAAAGTCATAACATGACAAGAGTAAGCTGAATTCCTTAATATATACTGTAGATTGAGATCTGCAGTTGCAATGGTCTACCATTTCAACCTAAATGAAACCAGCATTCAGATAATTGTAAAAAATAAAAAGAAAATTCATACAACTGTGGCTACAAATATGCCAGCAGGCATAAGTATTAAACACCTTGCAGTTTTTGCAAAATATACTTCAATATTATATTAAAATTTAATTTTATGTGGTTGCAGGATTGCTGTAAGAAAGACATGCCTATAAACTTATATAATTTTTAGAGAAAGCAATGTCATTATATGACAACATAAAGCAAAAAGAAGGTGAAAGATCTAATTTGGGAGAATTTAATGTCAGCAAAGGATAGTTTGATAATTTTGAAAAAAGAGTTGGCTTTAAAAAAATGTCAAGATATCAGGAGAAGCAGATTCTGCTGACTAAGAGGCAGCAGATAAGTTCTCAGATACCATTGAGAAAATCATTCAAGAGAAAGGATATTTGTCTATAAATGAATATGCCCTATTCTGAGGGGTGGGGAAGGCCAGAAAAGACACATATTAATAAGGAGAAGAGACAAGCACAAGTACTTAAGGCAGGAAGAGATAAGCTAACTCTATTGCAGATAGTCAGATTTATAACCAAGACTGCTCTTATCTATAAAGCTGTTAAACTCAAAGACATAAATGGAAAACATAAATACTGGTTGACACTTTCTTGGTTGTACAACAAGAATGTCTGGGCAGTAATCCATTTTCTAGATTAGTTCAATTGATGCTTTGTCTCTGAAGTCAAAAAGCACCTTTATAGTAAGTTCTTAAAAGAACTGTCTGTTAAGTTATGTTGTTATTGGAAAATTACCCTAGCCACCAGAAGCAGAGTGGGTGTCAGCATGGTTTGCTTGCTGCCAAACACAACATCTCTAATTCAGCCTTTAGATAATGATATAGTAAGGATAACAGTGCTTGAAGGCTCATTACACATGATACTCTATGGAAAAGATTGACATTTCTATGGAAAATGACCCCAATAGAGACAGCATCAAGAAAGTCTAATAGGATTACACCATTGAAGATGCCATCATTGTTGTAGAAAAAGCCATGAAAGCCATCAAGCCCCAAACAACAAATTCCTGCTGGAGAAAGCTGTGTTCAGGCATTCTGCATTACTTTGCAGGATTTACAGCAGAACCAATCAAATAAATTATAAAAGAGATTGTGGATATGGCAAAAAAAAAAAAAAGTGTGTGTGTCGGGGGGAAGGTATGAAGGGTTTCAAAATGCATATCTTGCAGAAATTCAGAAGCTAGTATATCAGAAAAAAAAAAAAGAAGACAACTTGATACAGAAGACAGAAATGAGTGTTTCTGAACCAGTGCTGGATGAGGAGGAAAAATTACAGGAGAAGCAATGCCAGAGAAGAAACTGACATTAGACAATCTGGCATGAAGGTCTTGATTATTCAAGACTGGTTTTGCCTTTTTTTAAATAACACAAACACTTCTATGGATACTTCCACTGAAACTGATAGTGGAAGAAGGATTGGCACTACATAGAAATATTTTTCAACAAATGAAAAACAAAAAATTGGAATTTACAGTGTATATTCATAAAGTTACACAGAGTATGCCTGCCTCTCCTGCCTCCTCTTCCACCTCTTCTATCTCTCCCACCTTATCTTTCCTACCCCTGAGATAGCAAAACCTTTGCCTCCTCCTCCTTAGCTTACAAAAGTTGAGGTCAATGATATTTTTTGTGATTATCCACTTCCACTTAACGAATATTAAATATATTCTTCCTTTACGATTTTTTTCTGTGAAAATTCCAAAAGTACATTATAATTTTCTTAATAACATTTTTTCCTCTCGCTTGTCTTATTTTAAAAATATAGCATATAATACATATAACAAAAATATTTGCTAATCAACTGCTTATGTTATCAGCAGGCTTCTGGTCAACAGAAGGCAATTAGTCATTAAGTTTGGGGGTAGTCAAAAGTTATACATAAATTTTCAACAGTGAAAAAGAGAGGCTGGAGCCCCTGACTCTCACATTGTTCAAGGGTCAACTGTACATAAACCAGTAACATATTCATTTATTATTAATAATATTATCATACTGCACATAATTGTATGTGCTATACTTTTATATAACTGGAAGTCAATTAGGTTTGTTTACGCCAGCATCGCCACAAACATGTGAGTTATGTGTTGCACTACTTCATTACAATGAATATGAGGACATGAGGTAATAGGAATTTTTCAGCTCCATTATAATCCTATAGGACCATTGTCGTATACGTGTGTGATCTGTTATCTGTCATTGACCAAAATGTCATTATATAGCACATGATTTTGTGTGTGTACATATATACATATATGTATTGCTTCTCTAGAGAACTCTCATACAATGTCACTGTTCACTTCAGCTATATACTTAGCTGATTTTATTTTTTCTCCTTTATTAGTATACTAATTGTACATCCTCACTTATTTTTATTATTTGTCCTATAGTTTGCAATATACATTTACAACTAATCCAAGTCTTCTTTCATATAATGCAATACCACTTCATGAGTAGTACAAGTTCCTTATAACAAAGTATTTCAAATTCCTCCTTCCAGCCTGTCCCTTATCGTATGGCTGTCATTCATTTCATTTATCCATGAGTTAAAATCACTGAATTATTGCTGTTATTTTGACAAATAACTTTCTATTACATCTATTAGGATTAATTTACTTTCATTTATTCCTTTTATAATGCTCTTTTTAAACATAGATCTGAGTTTTGGACCTTCATTATATATTTCCTTTATGAAAATTTTCTTTAAACTTTTTTTGTTCCTCTATAGGTAAAGGCCCCATTTCTAGTGGCTTAGTCTGTTCAGGCTAGAATTATAAAATACTGAGTGGCTGGCTGATAAAAAACAGAAATTTATTTTGTATGGTTCTAGGGCCTGGGAATCCCAATATCAAAGAAGCCATCAGATTCAGTGTTTGGTAAGGGCCTACTTTATGGTTCAGAGATGGCAACTTCTTGCTATGTTCTCACATGGTGGAAGGGGAAAAAGTGGTCCCTTTGGACCGATTTTATAAGTTCCTTAATCCCATTCATGGGGTCTCCACCCTTCTGACCTAATCATCTACAGTCTCACCTCATAACACTATCATGTTGGTGGTTAAACTTCAACATATGAATTTTGGGGGGGTACACAAATACTCAGATCATAGCACCCAATTTCTTCCAAGATTTTATTACTTGTCTTCGACTTTCCACCATTTAAATATAATAGGCCTAATTGTACATTTTTAGTATTTAACTTGTTGCTGTTCTCTAAGTTTCCTAAATCTGTGGCTTGCTTGGGCATTGTGGTTTGTCATTAATTATTAAAAGTTCTCAGCCATAAGTACTTTAAACATTCTCTATCTCTTTTTATGGTATTTATAATACAAATATGTTATACTATTTGAATTGTCCCACAGTTTGTGAATATTCTTGGTATTCTTTTTTGTTTTGAGTATTATTTCTATTTCCATTTCAGTTTAGGAAGTTTATATTGACATATTTTCAACTCTGATTATTTTCTTGGCTGTATCCAATCTACTGGTGATCCCATCAAAGACATTATTTTTGTTAGAGTGGTTTTGATTTCTAGCATTTTACTTTGATACTTTATTATAGTTTTAATTCTCTCTGCTTACGTTACCCATCTGTTCTCACATGCTATCTGCTTTTCCCACTAGAGCCCTTAACATAACAGATAATCAGATCATCAGATTATTTGATAACATCAAATTATCAGAATAGAGATAATTTAATTATCAATCGGATAATCCCCAAATCTGTGTCATATATGGTTCTGTTTTAATGTTTCTTTTGTTTCTTCAATCACTTCTTTTTCTTACCTTTAGTATTTCTTGTAATCATTTGGTAAAAGTCAAACATTGTATATTGGTTAACAAGGTCTGAAGTAAACAGATCTTTAGTGTAAAATTTTATATTTATCTGGCTATGAGTTAAGTTGAGTTTATTGTTTTCTGTAGCTATATGTTTGTGTGGCAACAATTTCCTCTTTTGTCTTTGTTTTGCCTCCCTTGCTGTCTTTCAGTTTCCTTAGAAACTTTTTATTAGTTTCAGAGCCATGCAGTTCTTTCATTTGTAATCTATTATTATCCATTAGCCCGTTGCTGTGTTAGGAAGGGGAAGCATTCTATAACCCTATAATTAGGACTCATGCCTTAAAATGCTCTGATTAACAAATTGTACTATGGGAAAGCACATACTTCTAGAAATTATGATTCTTGATTGCCAATTTACAGATTGCTGGTGCAATAGCTTCACACAGTGTGACAGAAAGCATCAAATACAGTTGCTTGCTTCTGATGTTCATTAGAAATTAAGATCACTATGGCTTAATAATTTTAATTAATACGTTCAATTAAAATGAATAAAAATTATAAAGAAAAACTATAAATACAATTATGCAGAGAAGGTATGATGTGTCTTTGATAAGGAAAAGCTAAAAGTGTGAGGATGTTCTATTTAGTTTTGCTGAGGGAAGGAAGAGAGAAAGTCTTTTCCTAAAGGAGAGTTACTGGATTGCTCCAGAATGGGAGAAGGACAAAACTAAACGGATATGAAAGTTGTAGTTTGTGGAAGATGAATCTTGTGAGAGAAACTTTATATGTAATCAAGCTGGTGAAGATTAGAAGGACATAATTTATAAATATTCCTAAGAAAATCAGTATTGATATCAAAAATATACTAATAATGAAATTTCTAGAAATCCCATCATGCCACTGGACTAGGTGGGAGTTCTCAGAACTCTAATGAAGAAATTGATTGGTTCCATAAAATGCTAATGCAGCACAAATCAAAACAAGAATACAAGGAAATGCAGGTTTTTATCCTAAGCCAACCTGTATTGAAATTTGTAAGATATCTAATTTGAATGAACTCCGTAAGATTGGTCCAAGTCAACTTTCCTATGATGATATATTTAATAAACAGTGCAATGCACATGATTAGAATAAACAAAAGTAATATCTGAAAGGATGTAAGTTCAATGCTAAGTGTAGATTCATGGGGGGCCATGACAGCTGCCAGGACATTCTCAAGACTTTAAAGCCTCCACTTTTAAAAGCACAGAGGCTTTGCCACTGCCACCACTGGCATGAACACGTAGATGTGGTCCCTGCTGCCACGACTGTGAAGCAGCACTTTGGCGATCACCCCCACCAAGGTGTTGTTGCCAGCATACCAGAAACACCTTGGCACCTCAACTGCAGCAGGTGCTTAGTATTGAGAGGCCAGATAACAAAGCTGTGGGCCTGGTACCAGCCCCACCATGATTAGAGCATGCAACCCAGGAGTGTTGAGCTGAGCCTTGGCCCAGTAAAATCTTCCAGAAGACAGTCTACTCAACCCAACTTAAACCACAGTCAAACCCTCAAGGGCATCAGAAAATATGAAAGCAAAATAATACATTGAAAATAGAGCAACTTCAAAAATTAAAGGAATATCAGACCACATCAATGAGAAAGAAACAGCCTAAGAACTGTGTCAACTCAAAAAGCCATAGTGTCTTCTTATCTCCAAATGACCACACTAGCACCCCAGCATCATTCTTCACAAAATTAGAAAAAACAATCCTCAAATTCATATGGAACCAAAAAAGAGCTTTCATAGACAAAGCAAGAGTAAGCAAAAACAACAAATCTGGAGGCATCACATTACCTGATTTCAAACTATACTCTAAGGCCATAGTCACCAAAACAGCATGGTACTGGCATAAAACAGCATGGCACATAGACCAATGGAACAGAATAGAAAACCCAGAAATATACCCTAATACTTATAGCAAACTGCTCTTACACAAAGCAAACAAAATCATAAAGTGGGGAAAGGACACCCGGTTCAACAAATGTTGCTGGAATAATTGGCAAGCAACATGAAAGAGAATGAAACTGGAGCCTCATCTCTCACTTTATACAAAAATCAACTCAAGATGAATCAAGGACTTAGAAATCTAAGACCTGAAATTATAAAAATTCTAGGAGACAACATTGCATAAACTGCTCTAAACATTGGCTTAGGCAAGAATTTCATGACCAAACATCCAAAAGCAAATGCAATAAAAACAAAGATAAATACAGCTGGAAATTAATTAAACTGAATATCCTTTGTACAGCAAAAGGAACAGTCAGCAGAGTAAACAGACATCCTACAGAGTGGGAAAAAATGTTCACAATCTATACATCTGACAAAAGACTAGTATCCAGAATCTACGACGAACTCAAACAAATTATCAAGAAAAATAATCCCATCAAAAACTGGGCTGAGAACATGAGTAAACCATTCTCAAAAGAGGATATACAAATGGCCCACAAACAATTTTTAAAAGTTCAATATCACTAATGATCAGGAAAATGCAAACCCAAACCACTATGAAATACCACCTTACTCCTGCAAGAATGGCCATAATCAAAAAATAAAAAATAATAGATGTTGACATGGATGTGGTGAACAGGGAACAATTCTAACACTGCTGGTGGGAATGTAAACTAGTACAACCACTACAGAAAACAGTGTGGATGTTTCTTAAAGAACTAAAAGCAGAACTACCATTTGATCCAGCAGTCCCACTACTGGGTATCTTCCCCAAGGAAAAGAAGTCACTATATGTAAAAGATACTTGCACAGACATGTTTATAGCAGCACAATTTACAATAGCAAAAACATGGAACCAACCCAAGTTCCTATCAATCAACAAGTGGACAAAGAAACTGTGGTACATATATATAATGGAATACTACTCAGCCATAAAAAGTAATGAATTTATGGCAGTCACAGCGACCTGGATGAGATTGGAGACCATTATTTTAAGTGACATAATTCAGGAATGAAAACCAAACATTGTATGTTTTCATTCATATGTAGGAGCTAAGCTATGAGGATGCTAAGGCATAAGAAAGACACAATGGACCTTGGGGACTTACAGAAGGAAAGGAAGAGAAGGGGGTAAGAGATAAAAGACCACAAATTGGGTGCAGTGTATAATGCTCTGGTAATGGGTGAGAAATGCCAGATATAGGTGATGGGGAGGAAGGCAGCAAATCACACTGCCATGTGTGTACCTATGCAACAATCTTGCATGTTCTTCACATGTACCCTAAAACCTAAAATGCAATAAAAAAAGAAAAAGAGAGAGAAGACTGAAATAAACACAATCAGAAATCAGAAAGAGAACATTACCACTGACCTCACAGAAATACAGAAAATCCTTAGAGACTACTATGAACACCTCTCTGTACTCAAAGTAGAACATCAAGAAGCAATGCATACATTCCTGGAAACATACAGCCTCCCAAGATTGAACCAGGAAGAAACGAAACCCTAAACAGAGTAAAAATTTCCAAAATTGAATCACTAATAAAAAGTCTATCAACCAGAATAAGCCCTGGTCAGATGAATTCACAGCTGAATTCTGCCAGATATATAAAGAATAGCTGGAACCAATCCTATGAAAACTACTACAAAAAATTGAGGAGGATTGATTTCACCCTAACTCATTCTATAAGACCAGGATCATGCTGATGCCAATACCTGGCAAAGACAAAACAAAAAAAGAATACTTCATGCCAATAGCCCTGATGAACATACATCAAAAGCCTCAGAAAAATACAGTCAGAAAAAATTCAGCAGCACATCAAAAAGCTAATCCACTATGATCAAGTAGGCTTTATTTCTGGGATACAAGGCTGGTTAAACACATGCAGATCAATAAATGTGATTCATCAAATAAACAGAACTAAAAACCAAAACCACATGATTATCTCAGTAGACAGAGAAAGATTTGAGATAAAAGTCAACATCCTTTCATGTTAAAACCCTCAACAAACTAGGCACTGAAGGCCAATACCTCAAAATAATGAGTTATCTATAAAACTCTCATATCCAATATCATACTGAGCAGGCAAAAACTAGAAGCGTTCCTCTGGAAAACTGGCACAAGACATGGATGCCCATTCTCACCACTCATATTCAACATAGTTCAAGAAGTCCTACCCAGAGCAATCAGGCAAGAGAAAAAAATGAAATACATCCATATAGGAAGAAAAGAAGACAAACTGTCTCTCTTCACAGATGATATGATTTTATACATAGAAAACCCTATAGTCTCTGCCCCAAAGCCCCTAGAAGTGATAAAAAACTGCAGTAGTTTTAGTATACAAAATCAATGTACAAATATCAGTTGCATTTCTATACACCAACAACAGCCAAGCTGAGAACTAAATCAAGAACACAATCCCATTCACAAGAGCAATCAGAAACAACAACAAAATAAAATATCCTGGAGTAGATCTAACCAGGGAGGTGACTGACAACCACAATGAAAATTACAAAACACTTCTGAAAGAAATCAGAGATAACACAAGTAGAAAACGTTACACACTCGGATAGGAAGAATCAATATTGTTAAAATGGACATACTATTCAAAGCAGTTTACCGAAATGTTATTCCTTTAAAGTTATCAATGAAATTTTTAACAGAAGTGGAGAAATCTATTTTAAAATTTATATGGAATGAATAAGAGCCTAAATATCCAAAGCAATCTTAATCAAAAAGAACAAACCAGAAGGCATCACATTACCTAACTTAAAACTATACTACAAGGCTACGCTTAAAAAAAAAAAAAAAAAAAAAAACATGGTATAGGTACAAAAACAGACACTTAGAATAATGGAAGAGGTTAATGAACCCAGAAATAAAGCCACACACCTACAACCACCTTATCTTTGACAAAGTCTTCAAATGCAAGCAATGGGGAAATAACTGCCTATAAAATAAACTGTACAGGCATATCTGGCTAATCATTTGCAGAAGACTGAAACTAGACCCCCTTCCTTTCCCTAACATTAATTCAAAAGTCAACTCAAAATGAATTAAAGAATTAAATGTAAAATCCAAATCTATAAGAACCCTGAAAGAAGTCCTAGGAAATACCATTCTGGATATAGGCCTTGGCAAAGATTTCATCACAAAGACTCCAAAAGCAATTGTAACTAAAACAAAAATTGACAAATCATTCCTAATTAAACTAAACATCTTCTGCACTGCAAAATAAACTATTAATAGTGTAAACAAACAACCTACAGAATAGGAGAAACTGTTTTCAAACTATGCATCTGACAAAGGTCTACTATCCCAAATCTATAAGGAACCTAAACAAATTAACAAGCAAAAAACACAAAAAGAAGTCATTAAAAATGGGCAAATGACATGAACAAACACTTCTTAAAAGAAGACATACACGTGGTCCACAAGTATATAAAACAACTGAATATCACTAATCCTTAAAGAAATGCAAATTAAAACCACAATGAGATATCATGTCACACCACTCAGAATGGCTATTATTAAGAAGTCAAAATATAACAGATGCTGTTGAGGTTTCAGAGAAAACAGAGTACTTACACACTGCAAATGGGAATGTAAATTAGTGCATATACTGTAGAAAGAAGTTTGGAGATTTTTCAAGGAACATACAAAAGAACTACCATTCTACCCAGCAATCCTATTTTGGGGTATATATCCAAAGGAATATAAAGTTTTCTACCATAAAGAGAGATGCACACGTAGGTTAATTTATAGCACTATTAACAATAGAAAAAACATGGAATTAACCTAAATGCCCACCAATATTGGACTAGATAAAGAAAATGTGGTACATATACCTCATGGAATACCACACAGTCAGAACACAAATGAAATAATGTCTTTTGCAGCAACATGCATGGAGCTGGAGGTCATTATCCTAAGAACATTAATGCAAAAATAGAAAACCAAATATCACATGTGCTCACTTATAAGTGGGAGCTAAACACTGAGTGCACATGGACACAAAGAAGAGAACAAGACACCTGAGCCTCCTTCAGCATGGGTTGTAGGAGGATGGTGAGGGTCAAATAACTACCTATCAGGTATGATGCTTATTGCCTGGGTGGTGAAATAATTTGTCCACCACGCCCACATGACTAAGTTTACATGTGTCGGGCCATTGCACATAATCCCTGAACCTTGAATGAAAGTCGGAAATAAAAAGAAAAAATATTTAAAAATAAAAAGCAAATCTAGGATGTAGAAGAAAAATGGAAAGACTACAGTAGAAATTACTAAAATAGAAAGAAATGCAATACAAAGTATCAGCTAAACCAAACATTTATAATTTGCAAAGATTAATAAAATTGACATGCTGTGTTTTTTTTTTTTTTTGAGATGGAGTCTCCCTCTGTCACGCAGGCTAGAGTGTAATGGCACCATCTTGGCTCATTGGAACCTCTGTCTGCCAGGTTCAAGCAATTGTCATGCCTAAGCCTCTCAATAGTTTGGATTACAGGCGTGTCCCACCACACCTAGCTAGTTTTTGAATTCTTAGAAGAGATGAGGTTTCACCATGTTGACCAGGCTGGTCTCGAACTCTTGGCCTCAAGTGATCCAGCTGCTTCGGCCTCCCAAAGTGCTGGGATTACACGTGAGCCACCATGCCCTGCCAAAAATTGATGTGCTTTTGGCAATATGATTAGGATGAAAAAAGTAAAGGCAGAAACAATACTAGTAATAAAAATTGACACCTAAATATGATGCTGTAAACCTTGTAAAGATAATAAAATTTATTTTTAACTATATTACATCAACAAATGTTGATACTTCATATAAGATGGACAACTCCTTGAAAACTGTAGCTTACCAAATGAACTCACGAAGAGCTACAACTTATGAGTAGCTGTATAACTTTCATTAAATTGAATGAGAAGTCAAGAACTGTCCACTCCCAAATCTGAGGTCTATCAACTTTGTAAATTCTACTGAACTTTCAGTGAAGCCAGTAATACCATAATACCCAAAATTTTTCATAATACATAGAACTTGCATAACTATGATTCTAAAACCTGAGAAAAACAATGTGAGAAAAAATGTACTGGCCAATATTGTTTGTGAATATATAGGCATTTTTTTTTACCTTTTGTATTTGTGGGTGCATATGCAGGTTAGTTTCCTGAGTGCACTGCCTAATTGCTGAAGTTTGGGGTGCAAATGATCCCATCAGCCAGATAATCAGCATAGTAGGCAAAATATTTAAATAAAATAATAGCCAAGTGAATCCAGGTTAGATTTAATTGAGGAACATAATATTGGTATATCATTAGAAAAATCAATTGAAGTAATTCACCACTTTAATAATTTTTAAAAGCCTTGCACTCCACAACTCATCATGGAATGGGCAAGCTGATCCAAATTGAAAAACAAAATGATGAAATAACTGTTCTAAAATAGTTTAAATAGTTTGTAATCAATGTCTGGTTTTCTAAATACAAAATCCTGGGAAGAAAATGAAAACTTCAGGTGGTGCATTTCTACAGCCTGAAGGATAATTTGAATATTTACTGATAGACTTTATTCAGTTGCCACCTTCATCTTTATTTAATTTAATAGTAAATTAACATTAAACTATATGTGTATGTACTTGAAATTGTCTATATGTTTTCTGGTTAGGGAGATGTTTTTACATGTAGGAACACTGATGCTCTGAGCGTGGCTGGAAACCTTTTAGAAGGTATGTTTCCTTTTCGGTGAATCCCTGGAGAAAATTCCAGGGACAAATAAAAAACATTTTACTGCATTATAAGGCATTATGGATGCATTATGCCAGAGTGTATTTTCATTAAGTGAACAAAGCTTTTAGTGACCCACCAACTGATGAAAACCAGTCCTCTCACAATCTAGAACCTTGAAGACTGGGTATTCCGGAAAGGACATCAGAGAAAGACTGCCCTTGAACCTTGTTAGAAAGAATCCTAACCACTGAGATTCAAGATAATGTTGCAACCCAAGGTAAGGAAGCTAAGAATCACAATAAAATGATACAGGAGGTTACAGACAAAATAGCCAGTATAGCAAACAATGTAATAGACCTGATATGGCTGAAAAACATTGCAAGAATTTTATAACACATCGTTAAGAATTAACAGTGGAATAGACCAAACTGAGGTAAGAATCTCAGAGTTTGAAGACTGGATTTTTGAAGTAAGAAGGTCAAGCAAGAAAAAAGAAAAAAGAAATAAAAAAAAAACTCTCAGAAATATGAGATTATGTATAGAGACTGAATCTATGATTCATTGGTGTTCCGTGAGGAGAATGGAAGCAACTTGGAAAACATATTTCAGGATATTACCCATGAGAACTTCCCCAATCTAGCTAGAGAGGCCAACATTCAAATTCAGGAAATGCAGAGAACCCCAGCAAAATACTTTATAAGATCATCGCCCAAAACACATAATCATAAGATTCTCCAAGGTTAAAATAAAAAAAATATATACGAGAGAGATCCAAGATGCCTGACTACTAGCAGCTCAGGATTGGAGCTCCCAGAGAAAGTGCACAGAACAAGAGGACGCCACACTTACAGACGAATTTTTGTTGCCCATGGACCAGAGATTCCCAGTGGAGGAGCCCCACGGGTCGCCAGCGCGACTCTTGTGGCCAGCGTGGCGGTTTTGCCAGTGCCTCCGCGCGGCGGTTCTCGGTGCAGAGTAAACTGGACTAGCTCCCCTTTTGGTCAATGTTTGGAGCTCTGGGAAGGCAGACTCACCTATTTACCTGATTGAAAAAGGGATTCAAGAGGGAAGCCAGACCGGAGATTCCCGGACAGAAAAGCACCAGGAATCTTAATGCCGCTGTTTCAGTCGGTGCAGTGGGTTGCTCAGATTTCGGCGCTGGGAATCAACAAGTTGGACGTCCACTCAGAAACCTAATTTGAAAGTTGGCAATTCCAAACGACAGGTGGATAAACTTATAATGATGGGAAGAAACCAGTGTAAAAAGGCTGAGAATACTCAAAATCAGAGTGCCTCTCCTTCTATAGAGGATCATAGTTCCTTATCAACAAGGGAACAAGGCCTGATGGAGAACGAGTGCGATCCATTAACAGAATCAGGCTTCAGAAGGTGGATAGTAAGAAACTTTTCTGAGCTAAAAGAACATGTTTTAGCCCAATGCAAATAAACTAAGAACTTTGATAAAAGGTTTGACGAAATGCTCACAAGAATAGATAATTTAGAGAGGAATATAAGTGAATTAATGGAACTGAAGGATACAATACGAGAGCTTCGCGAAGTATGCACAGGTTTTAACAGTCGAATTGATCAAGCAGAAGGAAGGATATTAGAGCTCGAAGACCAACTTAATGAAATGAAACGAGAAGACAAGATTCGAGAAGAAAGAGTAAAAAGGAATGAGCAAAGTCTC
>CAUYLG010033172.1:0-24278 GCA_963573385.1 Cacajao melanocephalus | reverse complement strand
TTTACACTCCCACCAACAGTGTAAAAGTGTTCCTATTTCTCCACATCCTCTCCAACATCTGTTGTCTCCAGATTTTTAATGATTGCCATTCTAACTGGCATGAGATGGTATCTCAATGTGGTTTTAATTTGCATTTCTCTAATGACCAGTGATGATGAGCATTTTTTCATATGTTTGTTGGCCTAATATATGTCTTCTTTTGAAAAGTGTCTGTTCGTATCCTTTGCCCACTTTTGAATGGGTTTGTTTTCTTCTCATAAATCCGTTTTAGTTCTTTGTAGATTCTGGATATTAGTCTTTTGTCAGATGGGTAAGCAAAGTTTTTATGCTTTTGGAGACAGTATTAAATAGAAACATGGAAGATCCAGAAAATATTTGAAAAGTAAAACCAGCCAGGTAGCATAAATAGCCAGAAGTCTTTATTATAAAGTAATAGAAGTAAGAGCTCATGTCAAATTATTTGAAGTATAAGTGAGATTAATTTGACTTCATGTTCAGAAACACAGTTAAAATTTAAGTCAAAGTGAGTAATTTACTCTCTTATGTTTCTGAAAAGCCCAGAAGTCCAAAGATCCCTGGTGCCTATTCTCAAATGAAGAATCTCTTACCCTTCATTTCTTCTATCCTCTCTGTGGAGTTTAAAGTATTTCCCAATAAAAAATAGAGTCTAGATTGGGGGAAAAAAAGTATTAAACTATTTGCTATTTATAAAACAAAAGTACTAAATTAATAAAGCACAATATTTAAATAAATGAGTGGGCAAGTATATATTGGACAAATTCAAATAAAAAGAAAGAAGTGGTAATGCTAATTTGTTAAAGGAAACTGTGTTTAAGCATAAAATAATTTAGTAAGGCAGAAATGATTTCTATAAAATAAATGTAAAGTCTACAATGTCTGTAGTAGCTATAAACGTTTATGTGCCAAATAACCCAGTGTGTTATTATAAATTATTAGAATTTATATATCTCTGTGGTTGTATATTTTTTTAAATATTTTTTAAAATATTTTAAAATATTTTTTTAAATATACAGCCACAGAGATATATAAATATATAAGACTGATTTATTTCAAAATGATAAAGATACACTACATATTTAAATCTAAGAAATGTGGTCAAAGCTGTATTCAGAAAAAAGTAAATGGTTTTAAGTGCTTTTTATAATAAACAATAAAGGAAAAGATAACTAAGTATACAACTTAATTGGCTAGAGAAAACAATAACATAAAGGAATTGATAAGGTTAGAAAAAATAGATAATACAGAAAAACAATAACAAAACTTCTTTTTTTTGGAAACAGTAATAAAATACACAAATTTAAAAGTAAAAATATACATTCTTGGAACAACAAGGGGAATATAACCACAGATCAAGAGGGCATACAATATGTATGAGAGTCATCTGCAGAAATGGCAATAAAGTTTGACAACTTCATTTGTAAAAAACTGCAATGCACTAAAAGAGACTTAAAAAAACCTATGGCAAATTAAATTAGATACGCAAACTTGAAAAGATTAGAAAAGTTTTCTAAAAGCCTATGTGCTAAAAGTGGCCTGCCCTC
Source organism: Cacajao melanocephalus (assembly GCA_963573385.1). Classification (NCBI taxonomy): domain Eukaryota; kingdom Metazoa; phylum Chordata; class Mammalia; order Primates; family Pitheciidae; genus Cacajao; species Cacajao melanocephalus. Next base: position 22,716 of record CAUYLG010033172.1, on the reverse strand, counting down.
AATAGTTTTATAGGTGAATTTTTTCAAGATTTCAAAGAATGAATATTTGTTATACTTTCAATGGTGTTTCAAAACAAAAATGGATATTTTCAATTCATTATAGGAAATCCTAATAATAATACAACTATTATTTAACTAAGAAGTTGAAAGAAACCTCTTACCATCTGCCTTATATATACAGATTCAAAAATCCTAGATAAAATAATACAGTACTCCTGCCTTATCTGTAGTTTCACTTTTTGTGGTTTCAGTTATCCACAGACAACCATGGTCAGAAAATATGAGATCACTACTTACTACTCCTGCACATGCAGTTACTTGAACATAAGCAGTACGATACCATGACAGTCAATCTGAGAACCAAGATGACTACCATGACTAATGGCAATCACTTGGCATGAAGTGGAAAGGTACCTGATTTTACCACACTACTCAGAACAGTTTGCAATTTAAAACTTATACATTGTTTATTTCTGAAATTTCCTTTTTGTACAATGCCTATGTAATTAACCTCACATCTTCTCATCATGTAGGCATTTTATCATATCACATCATCACAAGAAGAAGGGTGAATACAGTACAATAAGATATTTCAGAGAGACAGAGACAGAGGAAAATAGAACAAGTATGTTGTTATACTTGTTCTATTTTGTTAATAGTTGTTAGTATCTTACTGTGCCTAATTTATAAATTCAACTTTATCATGGATATGTACATATAGGAGTTTGGTACATATATAGAGTTTGGTACTATCTGTGGCTTTAGGCATCCATTTGGAGTCTTGGAATGTATCCCACATGGTTAAGGAGGAGCCACTATATTACAACAATACTAGACTTGGATAAAAAGTGATGATTAATTTTATCTGTCAACCTGAATGGGCTACATGGTGCCCAGATATGTGGTTAAACATTATTTCTGTGTCTATGAAGGTGTTTCTGGATGAGATTAACATATGAATCCATAGACTGAACGAAGTAGATTGACCTTCCCAATGTGGTTTAATTCATTAACGGCCTGAAGAGAACCAAAGGTTGAATATGAAAGAATTCCTTCTCGTTGACTTACAGTCTTTGAGATGATACACCATTTTATTCTGCTTTTGGACTCAGGCTTGGACTGGAACTAACAACACTGGCTCTCTAGGGTCTGGAATTCTATAAATGCAGGACCTCAAGGCAAAGATGTTGAGACTGTCATTAGATTATCTCTGGATTCCTTCATTCTGAAACATGGGATTGCGCTTCGCTGTTCCTTTTCAAAGTAGGCATGGACAAATGACCCAAAGAAATGTGAGTGGAAGTGACACGTGTTACTTAGGGGCAGAAAGTTTAAAACCAGTCTGATTTTCCCTTCCTGCTTCTCTGGTGATTGTAGCAGCTGTTAAGACAAAATGGCTGTCAGCCTGGGTTCCTGAGTGATTGCCTGAACAGAACTCCCTTGGCATCCCAAATCAAACTTTTCACGTGAGCACAAAAGATTTTACTATGTTAATTTATAGGCTTTGTGGTTGTTTACTTGCCTGACATATAGGTATTAGACGATGCTGGCAGGCAATATTAATAACAATTCAGCATGTTATCTGAACAGATAAAAATTGGATGAAGATTTTGTAAATACTAAAAAGGGCATTAGAAAATCCAACTCTAATACCCTAATAAGAACTTATAATAAAACATATATAGAAGGAAACCTATAAAAACTAAATTTTAAAGAAATTTTATATGATTTTTTAATCTTAACTATCTGGTGCATGGATATAGTTTATCATCTGTTCACATATATTCTTTTATTTATTATCTTTTGGGTATCAAAAATATATAAAATAATTATATATTTTCAAAAATTATTTTATACTTATGCTATTTACATTTGCTTACTGTGAAAAATGGAAGTATTACTTGTGTATAAAACAAAACATATGTCCTTCAGATTTTACATAATGCATGAAAGCTTTGTCCCAAAGAGTCATGTTCTTACACTTCTAATTAAACAAATCTTTTTAGACAATAACTTATTCATCTTTTAAAATCCCCATACTTATTAACACACTCTCTAACTTATTGCAAGTGGACCCAGTTGCCTATATTGCCTCTAGCTGTGTTCTATCCTTCTGCCATGGTGTCATTGCAATGTCACCTTCTCCACAACTCCTTTTCAGATTGGCCCATCTGGGAACATTCATAGATTTTATTTTTATCTGCATCATGTCACCCATACTCTTCACCTGGTAATAACATTATATATGTAAATATCATCTACTGTGTTCGATTATAAACTTCTTGAGGGTAGAATTGAAGTCTTATTTAAAATTTTATCTCTCAGATCTTCTTGCAAGCTGCTTCTTACAAGAAGCTTATCTTGTAAGAGTGCAGAGCCGAGAAAAGAGTGCTGAAGTCATCAGCTCAATTTCCATCTCCTGGCTCAGTCTTTGCAGAGCTCTGGCCTTTAGGAAGAATCTGTCATCTACAAAGTGGTGTTGCCATTAGGATTAAATGATTAAGTGGAATGAGAAAGAATAATTGACAAAGATTTAAAGAGACTTAGATTTATGAAGGGACCAAGCAGAGCTACTGCTTGGACAATACATGGTCAAAGAATAAATCAATACATTTAGGGTTACTTATCCAGGAGACACAGAAGGAAAAAACTCATAAGACAAAGATGAGCAGAGTTCTAATTATCATTCAAATACAAATATAAGGACCATTCCCTGACCTCACTTGGTATATTATCACTACTTATATAATTTATCAAAATCAGCTGTGTACTCAATTGTGTTACTAAAATCTAACTCTCACCTGCACTATAATTTTCTCTTATCTTCTTATACCAAATTGGCAATTGTAAATTCTGAAAATATTCCATTTCTATTCCCTAAAATTATATGAAAAAAAACTCATATAAGTGAAACCATTACTTACTCTATGTTCATTGCTACCATATGCTCTTTACTATATTTTTAAACAAACACTTTTTACATAATATGATGTTATCAGTAATTGTTCAAACCCAAAAGTACTTGCTCTAGTACATTTAGAAAATATCATGTTTACAACTGCCTTGGAATTGCTTAAATGCTCATGGACATGTAACATGTGTTTTGTAAAGAGACACCCATATGGTTCTGTGTTGTTCATCCTTGTTATGCATTGTTTGTCTGCGACTGTGTAACCCAAACTACAGACTTTGACTTGCATGTATGGTTTACAGCACTCTTGATGTCATTACCCACAGGGGATTAAAACCGACAGCACCATAGAATTACTCTCTTCCAGTGCACTTATGATGCCATGCAGGCCTTGGAATTGACAAATGAATACTTCAAGGAGAAACTACAAATTAAGCTAAAAACGTAATAAAATGAAAAGTGGACTCTATTTTCTCCTTCTCTTTCCTTTTCTCTTTCTTAGCAGTCTTTCTCCTTCTCCTTTTCTTTCTCTTCTTTGTCTTTTAAAATGAGCTTGGGAAACTTTTCAAAATTTGGCTTCTGTTAGACTTTGTCATGAAAGATCACATGGTAAAAATTATAGAGTTTTGGTGGAGGGGGATTTCTGAGATCAAAGCTTACTAACAAACAGCAGAGGAAGATGACAAAGAACAATGAGTTATTATTTATAGACATAAGAAAAATTTAAGACCATTCTTTAAGACTACTCCTTTGAATGCATGAAAAGCATTTTTAGTTAAAGGCAAATTATTTTACAAGATGGAAACTATTGAATGGGAACTAATAGGTACCCAAATAATGATTTGTATTCTATCTTCTCATTAAGGAATTCGATGACTGAATTAAGAACAAGAATTATAACACTCATTGGAACCCTACTTTGGCAAAATATTCAGTTAATTTTACATTGTCTTCATAAATCACCTAAATGCAGTATGACCTAGTCACCAGGTGTTCTACACAAGGATTTTAATGGTGTTGCTGCCAAGCTCTCCAAACTCATCATTCTGTCACCTTAACTTCACTCTCAAGCACCACACAAGAGTTTAAAATTCTGAAGAATGTGATCCTACTTCATGCCTCTGTGTTTTTACTTAAGGGAACACAATAGTAAAGTGATCAGGGGCTTTTTAAAGAACTTTGTTATATTCATAGGAACTTCGGGCATTGTCCTGAAGATCCTGAGAAGCAACTGAGAAGGTTAAACTGAGATGTGAAGCACTATTATTAAAATGCAATTTTAAACTTATCTTTTCATCTACGAGATTTGTAGATTAGAAAGCAATATGGTCTACAAAAAAAGCAGTTGTTAGGACACGGTTGTCCTAATTCAGGTGAGACATCACAGAAACCAAACTCTGGGATTTCGTAAAGATTTATGAAAACAATATAAATTAAAAATACATTTGGGATGAATCACAGGACTTAATGTGAAATTATGTATGGGGCTAAGTAGGAAGAATTGTCATAGCAGTACTTAGATTTCAGACTTCAACCATCTTAGTGGAGACTTCCTTGCTGTACTATTGAATACGAAAACAGGAAAATGTTGGATGGTTCACAATGACACAAGATTTTTTCGTAAGTATTTGTAGCCTCCAGTAATTATAGGCAGGCAAGGGCTATTGGTGTCCTCCACTCAATCTTCCTCCTAGTTTATAAGAAGGCATTCTTAGCTTTTTTGATCCAAGATGGCTGAAAGGAAGCATCTCTGGAGTGCAGCTCCCACCGAATGAGATACAGAACCAGAGCGATGTCCGTGTCTCTCAGCGAGATACCAGATTCATCCCAAAAACACTGGTTGAACAGTGGGATTAACCCCCAAAAAAGGTGGTGAAAGCAGCCCAAAGGGGGTGAGCTGAGGCAAGGCGGGCCACTGCTCCACCTGGAAAGTATATCTGGCAGTGAGGATGGGGGTCATCACCCCCTTGGTACTCCGAATCAGATACAGCGATTCACTCCCAGACTTTGGCAGCACACAGACCAGGAAGACACTGCCTGGCTGAGAATTGTCTGGAGTTGCAGACCTGGGTGGCAGCCCAGGCTGGCAGCCCTGGCCAGACCAGTGCCTTGTCAGTGCAGACCAAGGCGGAGACTTGCACTAACACTGAGAAAGCTTGTGAAAAGGAACTGCATGTCCCACAGAAGGGAGAATTGAAAGCAGGGAGGTAGATATGGCCAGATAGGCTCCACCCAACAAGATCCAGGAACCAGAATCCCTCTCCCAGCAGAGTTTCACAGTTAACGCATCAGACGGAGCTCCATCTAGGAGCAGTGGGCTCAGCAGAGGGAAAGAGCCTGCCATTGGGATGGTGGGGCTCAGCCTACCGCATAAGCAGAAACCGGGCAAAAAATAAGCAGCAGCCTGGCTGAGTATGAGGCAGCCCAACAGCACCTCCACAGGCAGACAATGGACCGACTGTCTCAAGTGGCACGCTGACACCTGCATTAAAAAAAAAATAGAAAAAAAAGCCTCATACAGGAGAAATAACCCCAACTTTAACAGAGAAAGGACGTCTACTCAGAGAAGATGGGAAGAAACCGGTGCAAAATGGATGAAAATATCAAAGTCCAGAACACCTCTCTTACCCAGAGAGATCACAACAACTCACCAGCAAGGCAACAAAACAGGTCAGAAAATGATTTTGACTAGCTGACAGAAGCAGGCTTCAGAAGATGGGTAATAACAAACTACTCTGAGCTAAAAGAACATGTTTTAACCCAATGCAAAGAAACTAAGAAACTTGAAAAAAGATTAGATGAAATGCTAACTATAATACCAAGCCTAGAGAAGAACAGAAATGACTTGATGGAACTGAAAAACAGCATGAGAATTTCATGAAGCATACATAATTTTCAATAACTGAATTGATCAAGCAGAAGAAAGGATATCAGAGATTGAAGATCAACTCAGTGAAATAAAAAGAGAAGGCAAGAAAAGAGAAAAAAGAGTGAAAAGAAATGAACAAAGCCTCCAAGAAATATGGGATTATGTGAAAAGACCTAATCCATGCTTGATTGGTGTACCTGAAGAGGACGGGGAAAATGAATCCAACCTGGAAAACACTCTTCAAAATGTTATCCAGGAGAACTTCACCAACCTAGCAAAGCAGGCCAACATTCAAATACAAGAAATACAAATAATACCATGGAGATACTCCTTAAGAAGAGCAACCCCAAGGCACATAATCATCAGATTCACCAGGGTTGAAATGAAGGAAAAAATGTTAAGAACAGCCAGAGAGAAAGGTCAGGTCACCCACAAAGGAAAGCCCATCAGACTCAGAGCGGATCTCTTGGCAGAAACCCTACAAGCCAGAAGACAGTGGGGGCCAATATTCAACATCTTTAAAGAAAAGAATTTTCAACCCAGAATCTCATGTACAGCCAAAGAGAGTTTCTTAAGTGAAGGAGAAATAAAATCCTTTATGGATAGGCAATTACTGAGAGAGTTCATTGCCACCAGACCTGCCCTACAAGAGTACCTGAAGGAAGCACTAAACACAGAAAAAAACCATCCAGTAACAGCTACTGCAAAAATGAACCAAATGGTAAAGACCAATGATGCAATGAGGAAACTGCGTCAACCAACAGGCAAAACAAACAACCAGTAACAAAATGGCAGGATCAAATTCAAACATAATAATATTAACATTAAATGTAAATGGCCTGAATGCCCCAATCAAAAGACACAAACTGGCAAACTGGGCAAAAAGTCAAGACCCATTGGTATGCTGTATTCAGGAGACACATCTCACATGCAAAGACACACACAGACTCAAAACACAGGGATGGAAGAAGATCACCAAGCAAATGGAGAGCAAAAAAAAGCAGGGGTTGCAATTCTCATCTCTGATAAAATGGACTTTAAACCAACAAAGATCAAAAGAGACAAAGAAGGGCATTACATAATGGTGAAAGGATCAATACAACAAGAAGAGCTAATGATCCTAAATATATATATGCACCCAATATACGAGCACCCAGATATGTAAAGCAAGTTCTTAATGACCTACAAAGAGACTTACACTCCCACACAGTAATGGTGGGAGACTTTTACACTCCACTGTCAACATTAGACAGATCAACAAGACAGAATATCAACAAGGATATCCAGGACTTGAACACAGAACTGGAACAAGTGAACCTAATAGACATCTCTAGAACTCTACACCCCAAAGCCACAGAATATACATTCTTCTCAGCACCACATCACACTTACTCTAAAATTGACCACATAATTGGAAGTAAATCACTCCTCAGCAAATGCAAAAGAATGGAAATCATAACAAACAGTCTCTCAGACCACAGTGCAATCAAATTAGATCTCAAGATAAAGAAACTAACTCAAAACCACACAACTTCATGAAAATTAAACAACTGGCTCCTGAATGTCAACTGCATAAACAATGACATGAAGGCAGAAATAAAGATGTTCTTCAAAACCAATGAGAATGAGGCCACAATGTACCAGAATCTCTGGGACACATTCAAAGCCATGTCTAGAGGGAAATTTATAGCAATAAATGCCCACGTGAGAAGCAAGGAAAGATCTAAAATTGACATATTGTCAAAATTGAAAGACCTAGAGGAGCAAGATCAAAAAAACTCAACAACTAGCAGAAGACAAGAAATAACTAAGATCAGAGCAGAACTGAAGGAGATAGAGACACGAAAAACCCTTCAAAAAATCAATAAATCCAGGAGCTGGTTTTTTGAAAAGATCAACACAATAGACCACTAGCTAGATTAATAAAAAAGAAAAGAGAGAATAATCAAATAGATGCAATAAAAAACAATAAAGATGATATCACCACTGATCCCATAAAAATACAAACTACCATCAGAGATTACTACAAACAACTTTATGCACATAAACCAGTAAACCTGGAAGAAATGGATAAATTCCTGGACACTTGCACTCTCCCAATCCTAAACCAAGTAGAAGCTGAAACCTTGAATAGACCAATAACAAGAGCTGAAGTTGAGGCAGCAATTAATAGCCTGCCAACCAAAAAAAGCCCAGGTTCAGACGGGTTCACAGCCAAATTCTACCAGACATACAAAGAGGAAATCCTTCTGAAACTATTCCAAACAATACAAAAAGAGAGAATCCTCTCCAACTCGTTTTATGAGACCAACATCATTCTGATACCAAAACCCAGCAGAGACTCAACAAAAAAAGAAAACTTCAGGCCAATCTCCATGATGAGCATAGATGCAAAAATCATCAATAAAATACTGGCAAACCAATTGCAGCAGCACATCAAAAAGCTTATACGTCACAGTCAAGTAGGCTTCATCCCAGTGATGCAAAGCTAGTTCAACATTCGCAAGTCCATAAACGTAATCCACCACATAAATAGAACCAAAGACAAAAACCACATGATTATCTCAATAGATGCAGAGAAGGCCTTTGACAAAATTCAACAGCCCTTTATGCTAAAAACTCTCCATAAACTAGTTATTGATGGAATATATCACAAAATAATAAAAGCTATTTATGAAAAACCCCTGCCAATATCACACTGAATGGGCAAAAAACAGAAGCATTCCCTTTGAAATCTGGCACTAGACAAAGATGCCCTCTCTCACCACTCCTATTCAATATAGTATGGGAAGTTCTAGCCAGAGCAATCAGGCAAGAAAAAGAAACAAAGGGTATTCAAATAGAAAGGAGGAAGTCAAATTGTCTATATTTGCAGATGACATGCTTGTATATTTAGGTGACTCCATTGTCTCAGCCCAAACTCTTTTTAAGATGATAAGCAACTTCAGCAAAGTCTCAGGATACAAAAATCAATGTGCAGAAATCACAAGCATTCCTATACACCAATAACAGAGAGCCAAATCAAGAGCAAACCCCCATTCCCAATTGCTATAAGAAGAATAAAATACCTAGGAATACAGCTAACAAAGGAGGTAAAGGACCTCTTCAAGGAGAACTACAAACCACTGCTCAAGGACGTAAGAGAAGATGCAAACAGATGGAAAAACATCCCACGCTCATGGTTAGGAAGAATCAATTTAGTGAAAATGGCCATACTGCCCTAAGCAATTTATAGATTTAACACTATCTCCATCAAACTACCAATGACCTTCTTCACAGAACTGGAAAAAAACACTTTAAACTTCATATGGAGCCAAAAAAGATCCCCCACAGTCAAGACAATACTAAGCAAAAAGAACAAAGCTGGCAGCATCACGCTGCCAGACTTCAAGCTATACTACAAGGCAACACTAATCAAAACAGCATCATACTGGTATCAAAACCAAGACATAGGCCAATGGAACAGAACAAAGGCCCCCAGAGCAACACCATATCTACAACTATCTAATCTTTGACAAACCTGACAAAAACAAGCAATGGGGAAAGGATCCCCTGTTTAATAAATAGTGTTGGGAAAATTGGCTAGCAATGTGCAGAAAGCAAAAACTAGACCCCTTCCTGACACTTTACACTAAAATTAACTCCAGATGGATTAAGGACTTAAACATAAGACTTAACACCATAAAAACCCTAGAAGAAAACCTAGGCAAAACCATTCAGGGCATAGGCATAGGCAAATACTTCATGAATAAAACACCAAAAGCAATGGCAACAAAAGCCAAAATAGACAAATGGGATCTAATTAAACTAAAGAGCTTCTGTACAGCAAAAGAAACAATCATTAGAGTGAACTAGCAACCAACAGAATGGGAAAAAATTTTCGCAATCTACCCATATGACAAAGGGCTAATATTTAGAATCTACAAAGAATTAAAACAGATTTACAGGAAAACAAACAAACAAACCCATCCAAAAGTGGGTGAAGGATATGAACAGACACTTTTCAAAAGAAGACATATATTAGGCCAACAAAACTATGAAAAAATGCTCATCATCGCTGGTCATTAGAGAAATGCAAATCAAAACCACATTGAGATACCATCTCATGCCAGTTAAGAATGGCTATCATTAAAAAATCTGGAGACAACAGATGCTGGAGAGGATGTGGAGAAATAGGAACACTTTTACACTGTTGGTGGGAGTGTAAATTAGTTCAACCATGGTGGAAGACAGTGTGGCGATTCCTCAAGGACATAGAAACAGAAATTCCACTTGACCCAGCAATCCCATTACTCAGTAGATACCCAAAGGATTATAAATTGTTCTATTATAAAGACACATGCTCACACATGTTCATCGTGGCACTGTTTACAATAGCAAAGATCCAACCCAAATGCCCATCAATGATAGATTGGACAATGAAAATGTGGCACATATTCACCATGGAATACAATGCAGCCATAAAAAACGAGTTTGTGTCCTTTGGAGGGACATGGATGAACATGGAAACCATCATTCTCAGCAAACTGACACAAGAACAGAAAATCAAACACTTCATGTACTCACTCATAGGTGGATATTGAACAATGAGAACACATGGACACAGAGAGGTGAGCATCACACACTGGGGTCCATTGGGGGGTGCTAGGGGAGGGATAGCGGCAGGGAGAGTGGGGAGGAATAACGTGGGAAGAAATGTAAGGTATAGGTGACAGGGGGATGGTGGCAGCAAACCACCTTGCCATGAATGTACCTATGCAACATTCTTGCATGATCTGCACATCTACCCCAGAATCTAAAGTACAATTAAAAAAAAGCATTCTTAGACCAATGCTATCCTTCACATAGGTACTTATTCACAGTCAAGCTCAAATAAACATACATACAACCTGTTTTGTAAGTGCAAGCAATTCTACATCTCTGTTCTTTTAGGGACTCTTATAGTAACTTTAATAAAAAGGTTCACTTGAGGAAAATGTACTGATATTCTAATGGCAGGATTTAGCTAACCATCTGTCTAGTGGGAGGGATATGTCCAAGAATCTTCTGATGAGCTTTTGGTTTTAAGCCAAGAACACTCTTCCTAAAGGCACATACTGCTGGCCTCTCTAGATTTCTAAAATTTGTTTAAGCCCATTTACATATCTTACATATCACTAACTTCACCAAAAAAGTCTATCTTCTAATGTCCATTGTGCTAATCAGCAAAACCTGTAGTCTTATTTGGAATGAAACATAAATAGTTGAAACACTTGAAGCAACTACTTCTGGAATGTGTCCTTTTAATTAAACGCCAGCAACTCATCCTTGAAGTCTTTTCCAGATCAGGGCAACAGACTGCCTCTAGGGTGTGGATGAAATCTAACACACACATATGTATCACACTGACAATGCTGAAGTGAGTAAAGCAGATTACAAACAATATAACAGGGTAAAAATGATGTGCTTTCTTTGGGACATGTTTAATTGAAGGTTGAAAGAAGGAATCCTCAGTAACATTCAATTAAACAGTCTGACCTCTGGGACAAAGGCATACTGCACATTCAACTTAAAAATCACTGGTCTGTGGTGTGTTTTGCTATTTTTTGTTTTATAAAAGGGTAGAATATAGTGATATCATTTATTTATTTGCTTATTCTTTTACTCAACCTTGTTTATTATGTGTGTTTTGCCCAGGAAAAAGAATCAAAGTCGTAGATCCTTCTTTTCAGAAATTAACATTCCAGGATAAGAGAAGTGTGTAAATATGATATAAATAATACAGTTTAGGAAGGTTAACATACAGAAGTTCCTCCCCATCTCAGCAAATAATTGCAATTGGGAATGAATTCTAGAATTTAACTCTTGAAAAATGGTGAATAATATTGGTAAGGTTGAAAAGACAATTATACAACCTGTATTTAAAATATGTCTTAGGGCACAATGTAGGGAAGTCACATCAAGAATTGTTTAGAGCTATACCATGAAAGGAGGAATTTGAAGAGTCTTAGACACAACCTATGCCATAGGCCATGGAATATATGCGGGAGTTTCACCACACAGAAAATATGTATGACACAAGGCCTTCACGTCTTAAGAAAACGAACACTTACAGATGAGCCACCAGATGCTATAATACAGCAAGGGTTGGGTGAGTGATCAAGATTTTCTACATTTAAAAAATTCTGCCAAAAAATTAATTGATCTATGGTTTAAAGTAATTGGATCAGGTAATATATGTTGAGTTCTTACCAGAGAAAAAAATTCGAGATCCAAGTTTTCCACCTGAAATTGTAAAATAAGAAAAAATAATTATGTATACATATATAGACAAAAAAATTTTAAAAATTACCTAAATATGAGACAGAATTTGTGTGTCTGTATATACATATAAACAGACAAATGCTACATATATATATATATATATACACACACATATATATATTTAAAGACACACGTGTATATATGTGTGTGTGTATATATATATACACATATATGTATACATATGAATATATATATATGTATATATATATACACACACACACACACACATTTTACTCCACATGTGTGTATATTTATTATGTTTTATAAAATTGTGAGTGGAAGAAACTAGCCTGTTTTAAGTTCTTAAAAACATCCTGAATGCCTTTACAAATGTTACAAAATTTCCAAAACTGTCTTGCCAATCAATGTTTTTTAATTTTACAACTTAAATGGACATCAAGGGAAATTTATTCCTTATGTTTCTGATCATTTTATATTTGACCCATCCAAGTGTTTCATAAGTGTCATTTGATGTCTAAAGGGTCTTAGAGGCTTCTTGTTTCAAGTGTGTTTAAGATTATTTATTCAGAGTCAAGCAGCACTTTATCAGGATCAATGGAAATGAAATTCAAAAGTCTCAAATTATTTTCAAGACTGATAATTTAAAGACATAATTTAAAGACATAATAAATATCTATTTAGCACTTGAAGGTATATTATGGTCAAAATATAAATAAATAAAAGGCATAGCAGAAATTAGAAATGACTTGTTCAATTATTTGAACAAAGACTACATTGGACCTTATGTGGCATGAGCTGAATGGTCCTGATAATTATCTAAATATTATGAGTGCAGACTTTTATCCTGGTATCCAAAATTACCTGATCTTTTCTTTAACTAGATCTTTTCTTCTCCCCAAAAAATGTAGGAGAACCACAGCTGGCAAGTGATCTAATAATTTGTTAAATTTTATTCTCCCAGTTCAATGTAAGACTATGACCTAAGCGGAATCTTGTGAATAATGCACTTTTTCTGAAGGGGAAGCTTTGCAATGCATGGGCTCTGGGTCATACTTGTTAGGTTTGAATTTGTCTCTACCATTGATTATGTGCTTTTAAGTGAGTTACATAATTTCTGAAAGTCCTTGGATTTTTTACTTGTAATGTAAGAATGACACAGTTCCTATTTGTTATGATGTCTATAATTTCTCTGAAAGTATGTTAGTATAATTAATATCTTCAGAAATAACGCACACCAGGAAGCCATATTGGAAAGCAGTTACTGGAATTGTTTCTGTTATTGATGGCTTAATCAAAATAAGATACTTTTTTCATTAACATAATGAAAGTCAGAAATGAGTTAATATTTGTGAAATTATGGCTTGATGGTTAGAGAGAGAAGTATTAGAAATGTACTTTAAGTACTAAACTTGATTTTTTAAAAAGTATTCGGATTTACTACATGTTTAAAAATTTTCACCAATGATATCTGTCTCTGCATGAACAAGACAGAGAAATGTAGAGAAAAATATTTATCCTTGAAGTTAGTGTCCATATGATTTCTGATTTCTACTTAGTTTGGGGAATTTTTTTTTGACAGTCTCACCCTGTCACCCAGGCTGGAGTGCAGTGGTGTGACCTCGGCTGACTGCAGCCTCTGCCTCCTGGGTTCAAGCAATTCTTCTGCCTCAGCCTCCCGAGTAGCTGGGACTATAAGCATGTGCCACCATGCCAGGCTAATTTTTGCATTTTTTAAAGTGGAGACGGGGTTTCACCATATTGGCCAGGCTGGTCTCAAACTCCTGACCTCATAATCTGCCCACCTCAGCCTCCCAAAGTGCTGGAATTACAGGCGTGAGCCACCGTGCCCAGCCAGTTTGGGGAATTTTTTAAATGGATTATGACTCTAATCTTGGTGGATCTCTGCCTTTAGAATATTGTCATCATCTGTGCTAAATAGCCTATTCCCTCTGTTGGAGATAAGAGCAGCTAAAAGGACAGACACTTGAGCTTCATAAAATGTACAGAATAGATCGTATAAACTGTTATGTGCCTGGTTAAATAAGTTTCTTTAGTTAATGACTGTAATACATGACAGAATTTGATCTGCTATTGGCTTCCATTTAAGCTAACTCACCCGTCCAAACTTTTACTGTGTATATTGTCCAGCAAAAGAACCACAGAGTTTTGCATTATCAAATTGGGTTGCTCAGTTCATAACATAAATTTGTAGGTTTGACATAATAAATAAGGAAATGATCTATGCAAGCCCTCTAGACAGTTACCTGTGAGGAGTCAGAGCTTAGAGAATGCTTGCTATTGCTAGGCTAAAATAGCCTGCAACCACAACAAGCCAAATGCTATCTACTTCTACCAATCCATAGCTGAGTTTTGGATTTTACCCTCAATTGCAGAGAAAGCTCTACATTTTTCAGAGAAAAGAACCCAAGAGTGTGCCAATGCATTGGCAAAGTTGGTCCAAGCCACCAATCTCAGGCCTTACAAAGTCAGTCACAAGTGCAGCCAATGGGCTTGCCTTCCTTTGCAATACATTTGGAAGGCAGAACTTTCTCAGAATAGAAAAGGAGGGAGCCAAGGAGAGCTGTTAATTATCTAGTTCTGAAAAACTAGGAAGTTCTACAGGTCCTCAAGACATAAACAGTGAATTTCTGAGCCTCTGGAACTTAGGCTCCATAAAACATCTCAGAGTTTTACCAATCTGTCTTTTTTGAATGTGTTTTCCAATGAGAAGCAAAGTGTAGGGGTAGGGAAGAGGGAGAGGATATGTCTTCCTTTTTCAAAACCCAGAAGACACTGAAAATCCTTGCATGCTGTATACTCTAAAAAGTGGCTTGTCTGATGTGACACAGTAAACATACACACACACACACACACACACACAATACACACTTATATATGAAATAAATGGAAAGATAATGAAACATAATTATTCAGGTTTGGTGTTTTAATTATTTCTTTGTGTAAATATTTGTATTTTCTGATGGGCTGTCATAATTTAAAATGATGACAAGACCACAAATAAAATTGGTTTCATTGTATTGTGCTCCCTTTCTTGCTTGCTTTTAAAAAATAGACATTCCCCTGAGAAGACTAAATTGAGGCCAGGGCAAACTTTTGTGAATGTTTGCCAAAATAACATTAAAAAAAAATTAGTAGCATTGACTATGATCTGTGGTTGACTAAGAATTGGGACTTAGGAAGTGGGATGAGAATATCTCAAGAAATTGAGGCATCATGTGTCAAATAAAGGCATCTTCCCTGTGTTCAAAATCTGGCCTTGTACAGGAGCTGTCGAGGTCATTTGGGAGAAGTTTGACAGAGTCAGTTTCCACTCATTGTTAAAGTTTAACCTTGAGCCATTTACCTAAATCAAAAAGGTATTTTTAGGGTCAGATCATATATACTTTTCATAAGCAGAAGAGGTATTGCATATTTCTTCCAAGTCAAATTTGGGAAGAGTTATTTTTCTTGAAAGTTATTTTTTTTCCCCTGTAACATTTCATGGAAAACACTTGCTCCAGCCAACACATTGAGGCTATAGTTTCATAGACTGAAAAGATCCTTATTGTGAGTAAGCTAATTGAAGTCATGGGAATAGTAGGATTTAAGAATTTTTGGTTTATAATATAATCATGAAGTTGACAGAAATCTTGAGAAGTCATCTACTGCTACTCTTCTATTTAGGCTACAGGATCCCCTGGCCAACCTTGCAGCAAATAGGTATGTATCCTATTTAAAAGACATAAGCCATTTTGTTATTATTATTATGGTGGTATCATCTGTGATCTGATTTTGGGGGTCTCCATCCATCTTCCGTCTTTCATTTTCAACAGTTCTAATTCCAATCCTGCATAAGTTAGGAATTTGTGTAGTTGTATTGTTGATTTCAAATAATAAAGATGAATCTGAGCTAGTGCCACAATGTGATGACTTTGTAATGTATCCAAATGGCCATGATGAATTACCATTTCTTGAATAATCTCTTTTGGTAGGTTTCATTAGGATGGGCTACAAGGACGATTCTCTCCACAGCTTGAGGGTGGAAGGAAGACAATGTTATTTTGTAGGATACATAAATTGTTGCTGATCTGCTGACTCACTTTCTTGCTGTGAAGCAGCAACTGGGCCTGGAATTGCTTACCCTTCCCCTTAGATCATTCTTCAATTTCTATCATTTCAGGGTTGGATGTGTATGTGTGGCCATCATTTTGAGGAAGAGCGCTGGCTTCTGCAAGATACCCTTTCTCAGGTCAAGAGCAACAAGAATGGACGTAAGCTGTAGTCTGGTTTTGTGGAGTTCCAGCGTGTACTCATGGGGTTCCAGTCCACTGGTGATTTCTTCTTCCAGACTGCCTGCACTGGGTTCCAGCAATGGATGTGGAAACAGTCATGTGGAAACTTCATACCCAGCCCTTATAATAGGGTTAGTAAATTCCCTATGATAAGTTTCTTAACATGTAGCTATCAGCGTATTAGTTCTGCTTCCCTGGTTAAACTCTGACAGCTACATGCAAGAAACAGAAGTAGGGACTAGAAATCAGGATCATCAGAATTCAAGCTGTCCCTAATTTCTGCCTGGTCTCAAGCTAGCTTCAAGCCTTTCTTTTGCTTTAGACAGTATTTTCATGCATCTTTAGAATGCATGTTGGAAAACATGAACCTGATATTTTTGGATTCACTTAAATATTCAACCACCTGAAGACACATGAATTCCTTCTTGTTGTATATGTCTTTCTCTGGTGACAAACTACATTTTTAGGAAACAGACTCTATTGGACTCATTGGCATAGTGCTCAGGGAGGCAGCCTCTAAGGAAGGGATTGAGCTATGTGTGCTGCCCACCACTAGCCCAAAGAATGGTGACAAATGCAGCAAGGATAGGCTGCACAAAATGACTTTTGGGATTCCAATGACATTTTCATGTGGATCAAAGCTGGTCACTCTTTGCCAGTGCTGACTGTTACTGGAACACACTGATATGATCATGATGATTGTTTCTGACTGGTCCCTGTTCTGATTAGGTGGTCCCTATGCCATGTGAGTTGTCAAACATTTTCAATATCACCCCTGCCCACAGATTCTACTCAAAATGCTCATTTATTCATAAAAAAACCTATCCATGGAATTTGTAATAGGTTGCAAACACAATACTGATATCAGGAAAAATAAAGATGAGTAGCAAGGCAAGGTTGTAGTCTCAGGGTGCATAATTTACTAGGAGAAAGAAATTCCCAACTACAAGTGCTGGAAGTACTGAACCCAGAGTAAGATGTGTTTGATTTATTTTTCTCTTTATCATTTATTATCTTTTTGACCATGTAATTTCATGGAGTAGTAAGTCTGTAAGAAAACAGGCTACCTATGTTGTAACTACATCAATTAAAAAGTGTATGACCTTGGCCAGTTAATTTAATATGCTAGGGTAAGTTTTCATCTTTATAAAATACAGATAGGACTCTTACGAGACTAAAACAAAGACAGTATATGAAAGTACTCAGTGCAAAAGGCCACATGTCTTTTACTAATTTCGCTGAATTTTTAAAAATCAAGAATCTTTTTAAATTTCAAGAATGCTGAATTTTTCAAGTTTGTCTTCAGCATAATAATTTGATCATTGACATAATCAGTTATAAACATAATCTATTTTTAATCATTTTTGTATTTGTGTAATAAACCCTGCTTGATTTTTAATTTTTCTCCTGGAACTAACTTACCAGAAATGTATTTAACTTAAAAACATCTATATGTAGTAGGCATGAATCTTGATGCAGAAAATCAATTGTTAAAGAAATATCAGTTTTTATATCTTTAAATTAATTCTAGCTTCAAGAACATGTGATCCAGGTTGGCAGGAAATGTAAAGCATTAATTTTGAGTCTCTTTCCTGTTACTAAGGTAGGATAAAGTTTCTATGGTGTTACAAAATATTAAGACACTGGCTGGAACTCCTTGTCACATGTCATATCCACGCCTCAGTTGCTCCAAAGCCATCTATGGTTTAGTCCTAGATCCCAAAGCTGCTGTTTTCCTCATAGGATTTGCAGCTCTTAGACCATACGAGAGCACAGAGTGTACATGCCTGATGTTTTAGGAAATTATAAATCTCTTCTTTCTTGCTCATTTGGGGGAATTTTTTCCTTTTTAAAATCTAAATGAAAGTTGATGTCCGTGACACAATCTAGTCCCTTCAATGGAGATTTTGCAAAAGCAGACAGAGAATCAGTTCAAAAATCTTCGTAGTAATGACTTACAAAACCTAACAGCTTGGGGCTGAATGTGAGGAGAAGATATAGGGAATGGCAACATAATTTGATGATATGAATTATGACACCTTCCATTTCTTCCTTGATTTGTAAGAGTTTAAACAGCACAAAAATATCAGTTTTTTTCTCAGGGGTTGCCAGAATTTTTTGCTAAAACCCTCTGAGTGCCATGTATTTTCAGAGAACAGCTCTTTTATGAGCACTTCCATTCCTTATGTGGTTATTAGTATATTCAGATTTTCTACTTTTTTCTTAATTCGACTTTGGGAGTTTCATTTTTTTTTCTAGGAAAACCATTCATTTCATTGGGATTGTCATGTGTAGCAGAGGATTATGTGTAATACAGTAATTTTAAAAAATCTTATCTGTTTGGGAGATTGTGTATTTTTCTTAATTCTAAATTTTAATTGTTTCCATTTTAATTTGATTGGATTACTTAGAAGGTTATATATTTTGCTGTTATTTTCCAAAAGTTCAGAACTTGGGTTTATTTGTTTATTCTACTTAAAATTTTCTAGTTTCAAATTTATTAATTTTTGCCTGTTTCCTCATCTTCTTTTTGTTGATTATTTTTTTGTAACTTGTTGAGGTAAATGTTAGTTAATTTATTTCCAGTCATTCTTGTTTACTATGAAATGTACTCAGTGTTGTGCATATGACTCTGATTCTGGTAGTGGTCACACCTTAAATTTCATGTGACTTGCTATCATTGTAACTTTTTTTTTCTTTGTCCCTGTTATAGGCCTCAGGTGATCCCGAAAATACGTGCCTCATTGTAACTATTTTGTAATCATACAATAGTTTTGTTTTTATTGAACAAAAGCCTGTCTAGCTTTATTGCGCTGTGTTCTGCAAATAAATCTTCTGAAATTCCATTTTTGAAGAGTTCATATTAGTCATTTTATAATTTTAATATTGATGGCTTACTTTAACTTCACATCCCCAGCGTTTACCTTATTTTAAGAAGGACAGATTCAGGGGCTGAACCCCTGAGAATTAGGAGTGTCAGACACAGGAAAAGAGCCTTGTCTTTTCTTAAGCAATTAGGCAGGATTAAGTCAATTTTCTTCACTGTTTTTTTTTTCTATTAATGCCCTCAAAAGATTGAAATGATGCTCACCAGCATTAGGAAGTCCATCTGCATTACCCAGTCCACTAATTTAAATGTTAGTCTCTTTCAGAAGCATCCTCAGAGACACAAAATCAGAAATAATGTCTAATTAGGTACCTGGACATCCCATGACCCCGTCAAGTTGACATATAGAGTTAACCATCACAAGTCCATTCCTTGTTAATTTGGCATTCATACACATCTTCTTAAACCATATTTATTCTCCAAATAAGAACAATAACACATTTGTATTTCTGCCTAACATAATACAACTATCCCGTGTACAAGCAAAAACACATTAACCTCTTCTCCAGAAGATGAGGTAAAGTTCTTGATTGATGTTTACTCCTTTTCTTAATATCCTGTAACTTAAATACTATGATATAAAATTAAGAACACTTAAATACCATGACATAAAGACAATACATGTTATGTCACATGGTAAAGAAATGAGAGATAAAAATATTATGTATACATATCTATATATGCATATATATATGTATTTACAACAAAATAAGGAATAAATACTCAATAATTATGGTTTTCATTTCTGTACATAGTCATGGAGTTGCTGCTGGCATTTTTCTCTAGCTCTTTCACTACCCAGTCTATATTCCCTTTATTCTCAACAAGTACCTCAGCTAGTCATGGTTCTTTACCTGCTAGAGTCACTTAAATTTTCTTTTCTGAATGGTCTGTGTTATTAGTACTCCTCCCTATATTTAGTCATTATAGTTTTCATTAATGCTAATCACAGGGCATGCTAGTATTAAGAGACATCCTGGTAGATTTCCTTTATTCCAGATCTACTCTTCCTTACCACCACTGTGGAGTAGAATTCTAATTTTCTCTTGGTAGTCAGGATCAATCACCCCACCCAGCATAGTAAGTCTTCTTTGCCTAATGATTTAGAGACATGAGGAGCCTAAAGTAGCTAGGTAGAAGTGTTAGCTTCTAGTTTAATGTAATCAAAGTTATATCTCCTGGTAGAAGCAGTTCTCCTTCTGGAACTAAAAGCTCAAGGTGAGCAGTGCATAAAGTTGCAGGAAGAGAAAACAAAAATTTCGCTAGTGAGTGACTGAAAGTAAGAGTGAGTGGTGCTACTCTCATTCCTTACCCCCCTACCCCTGCTTTATTCCTGGTTCTATG
The DNA here is from genome assembly GCA_963573385.1 of Cacajao melanocephalus. NCBI lineage: Eukaryota > Metazoa > Chordata > Mammalia > Primates > Pitheciidae > Cacajao > Cacajao melanocephalus. The sequence continues at coordinate 2,149 of CAUYLG010033172.1, read as the reverse complement.
AATCCTGTCTATGGTAAAGATAGGACCATATATTGGGTACTGACTCAGAGCACATTTTCTGGAAAACCTTGCCCCTGCCTTGCAAGGTGTTGTCACCTAGCTGACTCTGTAACTGAGTCTTCAAAGGCAATTTCACCTTTCTATCCAGCCAGCTGCTGCAGGATGGTGGATATCATGGGAAGGCCAATGAATTTCATAATCATGCCATTCTCTCACTTCTTTTGCTGTGAAGTGAGTTCTTTGATAAAAAGTAATTCTCTGTGTCATACCATGATGGCGAATAAGACATTTTATCAATCCATGGATGGGAGTTTTGGCAGAAGTACTCCATGCAAGAAAGGCAAACCTGGATCCAGAGTGTCTATTCCAGCAAGTTTTGAACACTTTACCATCCATAATGGAAGTGGTGCAGTGACGGCAGTAGCCAGGTCAACCATGATAAGTGGAAGTCCATGTTGCTGAGCCAATTCATAACCTTCATCACTGCAACCATGGCCACTAGGTTCCTGAATCCACTGATGACAGGGGTGCCTGGGAAACAAAGCCGACTGGTATCCAAAGAACAGGTCATTTTATCCCCTTGATTTTTAAAATCTTCCTCTGCTAAGATCACACTATGGTGAGCATTTACATTGGACACAAATATCTTCATTTTTTTTGTCCGTTCAGAGAGGTCTAACTATATACTTCTTTCCCAAATTCATTTGTCATCAATTTTCCAATAATGTTTCTTCCAGGTCTCTAGACATCCAACTAAACCATTGGCTACAGCCCATGAATTGATAGATAGTGAAATATCTGACCATCTCTCCTTCCAAGGAAAACACAAAACTAGGTGCCCAGCCTAAAGTTCTGGCCAGTAGGAGGCTTGCCTTCACCACTGTTCTTTAGGGATATCCCAGAGAGGAGCTGTATTACTGCAGATGTCCACTTTTAGGTGATGCCTGCACAATGTGCAGAAAAGTCTGTAAACCAGGCCTGGTTCTTCTCTACCTCTGTCCACCGATCATAGAGAACCCTCTATGAAGCCATAGAAACAGGCGTGAGAGAAAAGACAGTGTAGAAGAGGGGGAAATTTGGACCACTTCTTCATTTAGCTTGTATCTTCAGAACCTGCTTGGATCCTATTATATCTATCTATCTATCTATCTATCTATCTATCTATCTATCTATCTTCTAGTTAATGACGGAGTATGGCTATGCATGTCCAGCCCTATGACTTGCTGGACTAGATAACAACCAATTGATGATGGGCAGATTAGGTTTTATTGTAACTTGGTGGCCAACGGTCCATGGTCAAGTGTTCAGTCTGTATTAAGGCCTAGTAATCAGGCCAAAAGCTGTCTCTCTAAAGGAGAGTGGTCATCTGCAGAAGATGGTAGCGTCCTGCTTCAAAACCCTAAAGGCATATGCTGTCATTCATCTGTATGGACCTGCCAAAGGCTCTCAAGAGCATCCCTATCTGATACTGACACTTCAAGCACTATTAGATCTGCTGGATCATATGACCGAAGTGGCAGAACAGCTTGTAGGGCAGAATGGACCCATTGCAGGGCCTTCTCTTATTTTAGGCCCCACTCATAACTAGAAGACTTTTGGTTCATTTAATAAATAGGCTGGAGTAACACATTCCATTTACATATTCCACTCATTAACATATTCCATAAGGAATATGTTGCCTCTGAAATACAAAGAGACCCACTAGTGTTATACCTTTTTCTTGACAGCTGGAAGAACTAGGGAGCAGATGCAACAATTTACCCTTCACCATGGAACATGCCCCATGTTCTTTTGCTGACTTAACCTAGAACATTTCTGCTTATACAGATCAAGTACGAATTTAGTAAACTTCTTATTAATTTCACTTTTAGGAACACCATGACCAATTAGTCAATGTCAAAAGCTGTTGAATAGAGAGAGATCCAAGATGGCCGATTAACAACAGCTCAGGATTGTAGCTCCCAGTGAAAGCGCAGAGAGCGAGTGGAGGCCACATTTTCAGACGAATTTTTGTTGCCCACAGACTAGGAGATTCCCGGCGGAGGAGCCACACGGGTCGCCAGCGCGACTTTTTTGGCCAGCGCGGCTATTTTGCCGGCGCCCCAGCACGGCGCTTCTCGGCGCGGAGTATACGGGACGACTCCAGCTC
>CAUYLG010033171.1:0-27633 GCA_963573385.1 Cacajao melanocephalus | reverse complement strand
CATTGTTTGATTTTAGATTACAAAATACAACCCAAATCATGCCTGGGTCACAATTTGACAAACCTTAAAAAAAAAAAAAAAAAAAAAAAAAAAAAAAGCCCAAATTAAACTCTACTAGGGTGTGTAGGGCCAGTTCTTTTGGGCATGTGAATTTGCAATTTCTCATTCATTCTGGTGAGATAGGAGCTACTCTAATTTCTAGTATGGGGGTTGGTTGCTCATGTCATCAGAATGTTTTAACAGAATTAGGAAAATGAAACTGAGAACATAATCATAGCTATGGATGTGGTTTTAGATTATTGAAAAAGAGGCAGGAAAGTAGAAGTATGAACTAGCAATCTGAAAAAAGTACCCTTCTTGCTGAATAACATTAGACAAAATGCATTCCAAAGACAGTAAACTTTGGAGTATGTTACTACGATTATTATTTTGTTTTCAAGGAAAGATCACTATTGTCTGATAATGGCAGACAATGGTAGCTCATGTTGGACCAGTCCTTCCACAAATAACAAATGTAAACAAGTGGGTAAATATACTCTCTTGGTTTAACTTTTAAAAAATGTGTATGATTGTTCAAAGAAAAAATATCACAGTGTATTGTGAGGCTGAACATAAATAAAGGTAACATAACAACATAAAGCATATATGGTTGCAACATTTTGATATTTTATGTAGTGGGACACAAAACTAATGCTAAATAGTTTGTGAAAAGTTGAGCATGGTCCTAGCCAGAGCAATCAGACAAGAGAAAGAAAGAAAGGGCATCTGGATCTTAAGAGGAAGTCAAACTGTCGTTTGCTGTTTACATGATCGTATACCTAGAAAACCCTAACGATTTCCAAAAAGCTCCTAAAACTGGTAAATGAATTCAGCGAAGTTTCAGGATACAAAATTAATATACATAAATCAGTAGCCCTGCTACACACCAACAGCAACCAAGATAAGAAATCAAGACCCCAACCTCTTTTATAATAGCTGCAAAATAACAAAAGAAAAACAACTCAGGAATATACTGAACCAAGGAGGTGAAAGACTTCTACAATGAAAACTACAAAACACTGCTAAAAGAAATCATAGATGATAAACAAATGGAAATACATCTCATGCTCACAGATGGGTAGAATCAATATTGTGAAAATTACCGTAACTGCCAAAAGTGATCTACGAATTCAATGCAATTCCCATCAAAATACCAATATCATTCTTCACCGAATTAGAAAAAACCATCCTAAAATTCACAGGAAACCAAAAAAGAGCCTGCATAGCCAAAGAAAGACTAAGGAAAAAGAACAAATATGGAGGCATCATGTTACCTGACTTTGAACTATATAACAAGGCCATAGTCACCAAAACAGTGTGGTACTGATATAAAATCAGGCATGTAGACCAATGGAACAGAATAGAGAACTCAAATAAAACCAAATACTTAAAAATCAACTGATCTTCGGCAAAGCAAACACTAACAAAGCAGGAAAAGGATGCCCTATTCAACAAATGGTGCTGGGATAATTGGCAAGCCACATGTAGAAGAATGAAACTGGATCCTCATCTTTCACCTTATACAAAAATCAACTTAAGATGGATCAAAGACTTAAGTCTAAAACCTGAAACCATAAAAAATTCTAGAAGATAACACTGGAAAAATCCTTCTAGACACTGGCTTGGGCAAAGACTTCATGACCAAGAACCCAAAAGCAAATTAAAGATAAATAGTGAGACTTAATTAAACTAAAAAGTTTCTGCACAGCAAAAGAAATAATCAGCAGAGTAAACAGACAACCCACAGAGTAGGAGAAAATTTCTGCAATCTATACATCTGAAGGAGTAATATCCAGAATCTTACAAGGAACTCAAATCAGCAAGAAAAAAAAAATCCCACCAAAAAGTGGGTTAAGGAGATGAACAGACACTTCTCAAAAGAAGATATACAAATGGCCAACAAACATGAAAAATTGCTCAACGTGGCTAAAGATTATGATACTACCTTACTGCCACAAGAATGGCCATAGTCAAAAAATCAAAAAATAATAGATGTTGGCATGGATATGGTAAAAAGGGAACACTTTTACACTGTTGGTGGGAAAGTAAACTAGTATAACGACCGTGGAAAACAGTGTGGAGATTCCTTAAAGAACTAAAAGTACATCTACCATTTGATCCATCAGTACCACTCCTGGGTATCTTACCCAGAAGAAAAGACGTCATTATATGAAAAAGATACTTGTACATGCTTGTTTACAGCAGCACAATTTGCAATTGCAAAAATATGGAACCAGTCCAAATACCCCTCAATTGATGAGTAGATAAGAAATTGTGGCTCATGCCTGTAATCCCAGCACTCTGGGAGGCCAAGGCAGGCAGATCACTCGAAGCCGGGAAGTTGAGACCAGCCTGGCTGACATGGTGAAACCCTATCTCTACTAAAAATACAAAAATTAGCCAGGTGTGGTGGCTCACACCTTTAGTCCCTGCAAGTCAGGAGGCTGAGGCCACAGGATTGCTTGAGCCCAGGAGTTTGAGGCTGCAATGAGCTAGGATGGCACCACTGCACTCCAGCCTGAACAACAGAAGGAGACCTTGTCTCTTGTCTCTTCTCTCTCTCTCTCTCTCTCACACACACACAGAGCAACACATAAGTCAAGAAAAAAAAATATTTTGAACTAAATGATAATGAAAACAAAATGTGTAAGATTCAGCTAAAAGCAGTGCTTAGAGGGAAACTCAGAATTGTAAATGCCTCTATCAGAAGAAAGGAGAAAATCAGTGATACAGGTTTCCACCTTAAGCTAGAAAAAGCAGAGAAAAATAAACCCAAAGTAAGCAGAAAGAACAAATATTAAAGAAAAATTTGAGAAGCCCTAAATTCTATGGAAAAAAAAAATTATGATAAATCCCACATAGAGCTGGGTGCAGTAGGTGGCTCATGCCTGTAATCCCAGCACTTTGGGAGGGGAGGACTGCTTGAGCCCAGGAATTTTCGAGACCAGCCTGGGTAACAGAGGGAGACCTACATCTCTACAAAAGAATTTAAAAAATAAAAAATTAGAAGGGCATGGTGTCACATACCTGTGGTCCCAGCTACTTGGGAGATTGAGGTGGGAGGACTGCTTGAGCCCTGGAGATTGAGGCTGCAGCAAGCCATAATTGTGCCACTGCACTCCATCCTGGGCAATGGAATGAGACCCTCTCTTTAAAAAAAAAATAAAATCCCCAGCTAAACTGATCAAGAAAAAGACAAATTACCAATATCAGGAATGAAAGCAGGTATAACATTACAGATTCTGCAGACATGAAAAAGATACGGGAATGTTATGAGCAATTTTATGACAATAAACCTGACAAATGCAATAGACAAACATCTGAAAAATATAACATACCGCTGGGTGTGGTAGCGTATGCCTGTAATCCCAGCTACTCAGGAAGCTGAGGCAGGAGAACTGCTTGAACCCGAGAGGCGGAGGTTGTGGTGAGCTGAGATCCGCCACTGCACTCCAGTCTGGGCGACAGAGCAAGACTACATCTTAAAAACAAACAAAAATACCAAAACAGAGACAAGATGAAATGTAAAATCTTAAGTCCTTTTAAAGAAACCGTATTTGTAAATCAAGTTATCCTTTAAAGCAAACTCCTGGCTCAGATGATTATGCTGGTAAATTCTGTCAAACATTTATGGGGTAAAATAAATTCAACCTTACAAAAATTTTCAGAAAATAGGAGCAAGAACTTCTTAACTTGTATGAGGCTAGCATAACCCTGATATCAAAACTGGACCAAATAAATTACAAAACTATAGACTATTACCCTGCATGAACATAGATACAAAAATCTTCAACAAAATATTAGCAAATCCAGCAATACATAAAAAGGTGAATACGTAAATCATGACCAAGTTGGAGTTACGCCAGGACCCTAAGCTTGGTTTAGTATTGAAAACCAAAGTACTCACATGCATTAACAAAAGAGAAAAGTCATATCATTTTAGTAGATACAGAAAAAAATTTTTTTTTTTTTTTGAGACAGAATCTTGCTCTGTCACCCAGGCCAGAGTGCAGTGGTGCAATCTCAGCTCACTGCAACTTCTGCCTCCTGGGTTCAAGTGATTCTCCCACCTTAGTGTCTCGAGTAGCTGGGACTACAGCTGTGAGCCACCAGGCCCAGCTGATTTTTGTATTTTTTGGTAGAGACAGGGTTTTGTCTTGTTGGTCAGGCTGGTCTCAAATTCCTGGCTTCAAGTGATCCATGTGCCTTGGCCTCCCAAAATGCTGGGATTACAGGTATTAGCCACCATACCTGATAAGCAATTTTTTTGAGAAAGGTCTCACTGTTGCCCAGGCTGGAGTGCAGTGGTGCAGACATGGCTCACTGCACCCTCAAGTTCCTGGGCTCAAGTGATCCTCCTGCCTCAGACTCCCAAGTAGCTGGGACCACAGGCATGCGCCACCATGCCCAGCTAATTTTTTTTTTTAAGAGATGATGTCTCACTTTGTTGCTCAAACTAGAAAAAAATAAATTTTTAAAAAGCCATCATAGCCAGGCATGGTGGTTCACACCTGTATTCCAGCACTTTGAGGGGTAGAGGCAGAAGGATCACTCGAAGCCAGGATTTCAAAACCAGCCCAGGCAACATGGTAAGACCCCATCCCTATAAAAAAATTTAAAAGAAAAATTAGCTGGGTGTGGTGGTGCATCTTGTGGTCCTGGTTACTTGAGAGGCTGAGGCAGGAGGATCACTTGAGCCCAAGAGGTTGAGGCCACACTGAGCCATGATCTGTGATCATGTCACTGCACTCCAGCCTGGGTGATGGAGCAAGAGCCCACCACAAACAAAAATCCTATCACGTGACTTACCTGATAAAGGACTGTTACATAAAACATACAAAGAACTTAAAAAAACTCTACATTAAGAATATACAACCTGAGGCTGTGTGCAATAGCTCACGCCTGTAATCCCAACACTTTGGGAGGCCAGGACAGGCGGATCACTTGAGGTCAGGAGTTGGAGATCAGCATGGTCAACACGGTGAAACCCCGTCTCTACTAAAAATACAAAAATTAGCTGGGCACGGTGGTGCGCGCCTGTAATCCCAGCTACTTGGGAGGCTGAGGCAGGAGAATCACTTGAATCCAGGAGGCAGAGGTTGCAGTGAGTGGAGATTGCACCACTGCACTCCAGTCTGGGTGACAGAGCGAGATTGACTCAAAACCAAGAAAACAATCTGATTAGAAAATGGACTAAAACCCCTCACCTCACCAAAGAAGATAAACAGATGGCAAATAAACATTTTAAAATGCTCCATATCCTATGTCATCGGAGAAATCCAAATTAAAACGAGATACTACTACACACCTATTAGAATGCCCAAATCCAGAACACTGACACCACCAGATGCTGGTAGGGAGGTTGAGCAATGAACTGTCATTCACTGATGTTGGGAATGCAAAATAGTGTAACCACTTTGGAAGACAATTTGGCAGCTTCTTAAAAAACTAAACATACTTTTCTTTCTTTTTTTTTTTTTTAAGATGGGCTTTCACCCTGATGGCCAGGCTGGTCTTGCACTCTTGACCTCAGGTGATCCACCCACCTTGGCCTCCCAAAGTGTTAGGATTACAGGCGTGAGCCACTGCGCCCAGCCAAAACTAAACATACTTTTAATCTTAGAACTCAGCAATCACACTCCTTGGTATTTACCCAAAGGAGTTAGAGATTTATGTCCACACAAAAACCTGCACATGGATGTTCACAGCAGCTTTATTCATCATAGTTGCCAAAACTCGGAGGCAACCAAAATGTCCTTCAGTAGGGGAATAAATGAATAAACTGTGGTACATCAGACAAGACTACTATTCAATTCTAAAACAAACAAAAAGAGCCATCAAGCCCTAAAAAGACACATAGGAAACTTAAGTGCATATTACTAATAGAAAGGAACCAATTTGAAATGGCTACATACCACATGATTCCAACAATATGGCCTTCTGGAAAAGGCAAAACTATAGAGACAGTTAACAGATCAATGGTTGCCAGGGGTTAGTTGGGAGAGAAGGCTGAACAGAACACAGAATTCTGGTTGTTAGAGCAGTGAAAATACCCTGTATGATACCACAGTGGTGGATACATGTTGTTATATTAACACATTTGTCCAGGCAGGGTGTGGTGGCTCACACCTGTAATCCCAGCACTTTGGGAGGCAAAGGTGAGCAGATCACCTGAAGTCAGGACTTCAAGACCAGCTTGGCCAACATGGCAAAACCCCATCTCTACGAAAAATAGAAAAATCAGCTGAGTGTGGTGGCACGTGCCTGCAATCCCAGCTACTTGGGAGGCTGAGGCAGGAGAATAACTTGAACCTGCAATCCCAGCTACTTGGGAGGCTGAGGCAGGAGAATCGCTTGAACCTGGGAGGCAGAGGTTGCAGTGAGTCAAGATCACGCGTGCCATTGCACTCTAGCCTGGGCGACAGAGCGAGACTCTGTCCAAAGCCATAGAAGGTACAAGACTGAAGCCTAAAGTAAATTATGGACTTTGGGTGATAAAACTGTGTCCATATACATTCAACAGTTTTAACAAATGTACCACTCTTGTGGGAGAAGTTGATCGGAAGGCAGGAGGCTATGGACGTGTTGGGGTAGCTGGTATATGGCAAGTGTCTGTATTTCCTCTCAATTTTGCTGTGAACCTAAAACTTCACTACTCTTCTCAGCCACCAAGAAAGTTAAAAACAAAAACATCATAAACATTCTCAGCAAATCAAGAATAGATGGGAACATCTTTAACCTGATGAAGGGAATCCATGAGAAGAATGCAATAGGTGTCATATTTAGGAAATATTGACTACTTTGCCCCTAAGATCAGGACCAAGGCAAAGATGTTTACTTTTTTTTTTTTTTTTTTTTTGAGATGGAGTTTCACTCTTGTTGCCCATGCTGGAGTGCAATGGCGTGATCTCAGCTCACTGTAACCTTCACCTCCTGGGTTCGAGGGATTCTCCTGCCTCACTTCCTGAGTAGCTGTGATTACAAGCACCCACAACCACGCCCGGCTAATTTTTGTATTTTTAATAGTGGCAGGGTTTCACCATGTTGGTTGGGCTGGTCCCTAACTCTTGACCTCAGGTGATCCACCCACCTTGGCTTCCCAAAGTGCTGGGATTACAGGCGTGAGCCACCGTGCCTGGCCAAAGATGTTTACTCTTACCACTTCTATTCAGGATTTTACCGGACTAGACGTCTGGCCAGTGCAATAAGACAAGAAATAAAAAGGCATAAAGATTAGAAAGGAAGAAATCAAACTCTTTAATAGATGACGTGATTATGTAGAAGATCCTAAGGAATCCTACAAATAAATCAATAAAGTGACTCCTGAGTAGCTGGGATTACAGGCACCCACAACCACGCCTGGCTAATTTCTGTATTTTTAATAGAGACAGGGTTTCACCATGTTGGTTGGGCTGGTCCCGAATTCCTGACCTCAGGTGATCCACCCACCTCGGCCTCCCAAAGTGCTGGGATTACAGGTGTGAGCCACTGCGCCTGGCCAAATCCTCAGTGGATTTGGCAAGGTCACAAGATACAATGTCAGCGTACAAAAATCAATTGTTTTATATATTAGCGAGGAACAATTTTTAAAATGAAATTTTTTAAAAATCACAAAAGTGTCAAATACTGATATGAAATACTTAGGAATTTAACAGACTACACGTAAGACCTCTATTCTGAAAACGGCAAAAGCACTTGAGTGAAACAGGTCATTATATTAATACATATGATGTTCATGCATTTTAAGACTAAATACTGTTAAGATAAAAATTCTTCCTAAATTCATCTACAGATTCTTGTCACAATCCCAGCAGATTTTGGGGTAGAAATTGACTTGACAAGTTGGCTCTAAAATGTTATGGAAATACAAAGGACCAGGAACATGGAAAACAACCAAAATTGGAAGACTTACACTGCCTTACTTCAGGACTTACTATCATAGCGGTCATGTGGTACTAGCATCAAGATAGACAAACAGAGCAATAAAACAGAAGCAAGTGCATACACAGACCTTACACTTATACAGTCATTCGATTTTTGATAAAGGTGCCAAAGCAATGAAATGGGAAAGTAAGTCTTTTCACCCAATGGTACTGGAAAAACTGGATAGCTGTACACAAAAACAATCTGGGAATGGGGGTTGGGGAGATGTACAACGTGGTGACTAGTTAATAACAATGTATTATTGAAAACTGCTAACAGTAGATTTCAAGTGTTCTTACCACAAAAAAAGTAACTGAGTCAATGCATAATTAGCTTGATATTGCTATATAGCTAATGTATAGCTAATATATACATATTTTAAAACATGCTGTACATGATAAATATACATATATAACATACATTTTATATACAAAGTGAGACTATATTTGTGACAAAGGCACGGTCCAGTATTTCTTTGGACATAGAAAAGAACATTAAGAAAAAGGATATCAAACCACAGACTTGGAAAAAGTAAAAAACATATCTAACAAATGACTTGTATCCGAAATATTTTGGATAAAGCTCCTATAACTCAAAAATAAAAAAAACCTAACAACCCAAAGTGCTGGGATTACAGGCGTGAGCCACTGTGTCCAGCCATGACTCCATTTTTAAGTTGCATTCCGAAAACAGGCAAAACTAACAGTGAAAAACAAAACTGGTGGTTCTGGGGAGTGAAGTGTGGGGTGGGGATGATATAAAGGAACTATCTAGGGTGATGGAGACTTTATTTTTGCTGCTCCTTGCAGATCAAGACTAACTCATAGGGGATGTGCTTGGGGTTGTCCATTCTGAATCTTTTTTTTTTTGAGACAGAGTTGGCTGTGTTGCCCAGGCAGGAGTGCAGTGGCATGATCTTGGCTCACTGCAACCTCCACTCCATGGGCTCAAGCAGTTTCCTGGTCTCAGCCTCCCTAGTAGCTGGGACTGTAGGCGCACACCACCACACCCGGCTGATTTTTGTATTTTTAGTAGGGACTGGGCCCGACCCATTCTGAATCTTGATAGGTACTTGGGGTAGGTAGGTATATGCATTTGTCAAAACTTACCTGGCCAGGTGTGGTGGCTCACACTTGTAACTCCAGCACTTTGGGAGGCCAAGGCGGTCAGACCACCTGAGGTTAGGAGTTCGAGACCAGCCTGGCCAACACGGTGAAACCCTGTCTCTACTAAAAAAAAAACAAAAAAACAAAATTAGCTGGGTGTGGTGGCAGGCACTTGTAATCCCAGCTACTTGGGGGAGTCTGAGGCAGGAGAATGGCTTAAACCTGGGAGGTAGAAGTTTCAATGAGCCAAGACTGAGCCACTGCACTCCAGCCTGGGTGACGGAGCAAGACTGTCTCAAAACAAAAAAAAACCTTGCCAAATGGCACACTTAAAATTTGTGCAGTTTCACTATTATAAACATTTGAAAAATGTGTGGTTTCACTATATAAATATTTTTACTTTAAAAAGACCAGAAAACAAAATGTTAAATTATTACAAATAGCTTTTCAATGATTTAAAATAGTTCTAAAGAGACCCAGGAAATTGTCCAGCTTAGTTATAACTGACAATTATTTAACTCTTAAATATGTGCCCCATATTGTGCTAAATATTCCACATGGCAGGCTCCTTTAATCATCAACAGCCCTATGAAGGTAGGTACCATCATTAACCCCATTTTACAGATGAGCAAAGTAAGGCTCAGTAAGGGTAACTTGTCCAACATCATATAATACCCACCATCTCAAAACCTTGTGTAGACTTTGGATTTCTTCTCACACTTGCCAGGAGAGGATACAATGCAACTGTACATAATGCTAAGGATTACTGATCTGGGCTGTACTCTTACCTCTTGCTGGTGCTTTGGGTGCTGCAGCTTTGCTTTTCCCCGTATGTTAAATCCATGTCACATGAAAGCCAGAGGGAGCGTACCAGTGGTTTTTAGGAAGACTCACTTTTCACCAGGCATCCTTTTTAGGCCAGTGGATTTTCAAACGTTTCTTCATATAAAATCCTATGTAAAATACCTTTGTAAAATACCAAAGCAAAGGGCTGAGAAACCTGAAACCCCAACCTGTTTAGCTTATCCTACACCCTTCCAACTCACCTCTGTATAATCTGTCCTATGTGATAAATACCCGTCACTCTTGCTTCTATTGCTTAGATACTTCACAGAAAAGATGGGACATTCTGCAGGGGAACGTACGTTATGTTCAAATCTACATACACTCATTTGGACATACTGATATTTTGGTATTTGGTCACTGATATTTTACAAAACAATGCTTACTTATACTTACCCTAGTAACGTACGATGTGCTTTTATACTTTCTTTGTTAACTACCAAATGGATTTAGCAGCTATTAGTTCAAGATCCATTATTTGAAAAACACTGCTCCAGGGTATGTGCTGACTATACTCCCTAACTAGCCTTTACTGGCATCACCAACAAAAGAACATGGAGAACCTGTTCAGAATGTCCCCTCAGGGCCAGGGGCTGAGTGGTCCCCTCAGACCCTAAGAAAAGACCATGCGGAGAACACTTCAGGACTCCTAGTAGTCTTCTTAGGTTTAGAATATAAATATTTCTTCTTGAGAAAACAGAAATCGCATACAAGCCTTTCTAATAAAAATAGGCTAGAAGGTTGATTATTTTTAACTTATCTGGGAGACAGAGAAGGATGAGGTAGCAGCCAGAGATTTCCTTAATTTAAACCTAGAATGCAGCTTTGAGTTACAAGCTGCATTCTAGGCTTAAATTTTCTTTGATAGAGTAATGAAGCTTTCTTACCTAAAGCAGAGAAAGGGAGGTCATAAATGAAGAGCCTGAGGTAGCTTTGAGATTCCAGAAGCTGCTGTGAGCCTGGGGGGAATGAAGACCCCTGAACTAGGCAGGCCCGCCACCAGCTGCCATCTGCATATTGTCATTTGAACAAGCTGAAAAGGCTCACCATGCTCTCAAACTGCTATGCTCCAAGTCAGCTTTAACTGGGCTACTTCACACTAGTACTTTGTGTCACTTTCAACCCCAGAGGACAGGCCTAGAGCTCAGGTTCAGTGTGAAGGACTGCAAGCACCTCAAGAGCAAAGTAACACGCACATCACAATGAAGATTAGAATGATTTTTATCATACCTGGTTCCAGAGTGGTGATAGACAAAAAACCAGTTACAGACAGGATTCCTGAAATGTCAATTGTTTTAATATATTTAAAAGCACAGAGAAGTCTTGATTTATAAAAAAATAAATATATAACATGACAAGTTTGTTAATGATCCTGGAGCTCTTATCAGGTCAAACTCTTTAATGATGAATGAAAACATGAAACATACATGATCTGTTATACACACACAGGAGCATATTCCAGTTGTAAAAAGCAAATTCCTTGAAGGTTCAGAATCAACAAAAATCAGTCTTTACTGCAGAAAGCACATCCAAAGCTAGGCAATGAGGTTCAGCCCAGGCCTCGTGAGCCTTTCACCAGCCAGCCTACCAACTACAGAGCCAGGACAGGAAAGCACAATCCTTCATCTCACGACGCCACCCAGGTTTCCCAGACAACTGCAGAATTAACGAGTCCCTCAGAGGCTCCCCAGCCCCTGCTGCCATCATAAAGCACAGGAGGGACTGTTTTGTCCTTAGTGGCTCTGTCCTAAATTTTGAGAGCAGAAAACTGAGAATCAGGTATGCTCATTAAATACTATCATTGTAACGCTGAATGGAAATCATGATCCTTGCCCACGAGCACTGACACTGAGCTGAGAGACAAGGAACCTCACACGAAGCTTTCCTAGAGACCAGGATGCTGGGTGAGTGGGTGTGCACTTCTCAAGTGGGCAAGGAGGGAGTGCTTTTCTCCAGCTGATATGCTCTCGAGGGTGAAGAAGTCTGGCTTACAATACTTGATGGTGCTGCATAAACTGGGGATTTAGGAACCGAGTTTTTAGCCTTGTGACACATAACATAAAAAACAAAAATCCAGTCTCATTAGCTAAATTCTGATTAAAACCTGAAATGTTTTTATGGAGTTGCCAACAGGCTGGAATGTATCTGATACAGTTTATCTTTTATTTCTTTGGCTGTCTTCCAGCTAGATTTACAAACAGTTCTGACACCTTCGATCCTATTTTCCACGCAACTTTTTCCCTGTAATTCTTAAGTTGGCTAGTTCTCCTTCCTCAGAAAAATTACCCTAACAATCTTCTTAATAGTGGGGGTGTACTTCTGAATAGAAGAGTCCTTCGGCTGAAATGGCATCTCCAAGGCCTACAGTTCGAATGGGGTCTTTACACACCAATACTGGTGTGAAGTAGAAGGATATTCCCTCTCTGTGCCATTCTACTACTGGCTTGTTTGGGTTTAATACAATCCTGGAGCCTGCCTCCGAATGGGAAGTCATGAACTCTTGGGGTGCCCTCAGAGATACTCGGCTGGCGTCTATGGTTTCTGTGGCGCAGGCCTGTGTCCCAGCCACACGAGCTCCTGCAGCCACGGCTGCCAGCTGGTTGGCCCAGTGTCCGTCCACAGTTGCCAGGATGTGGTAGACCAGCGTGTGGAAATGGATCCTAGTGAGGTCCGAGGCTCTGCTTTTACTCCTCCCATGTTCTTTCAAGATCCAGAAGAGGATGTCACTGACCATTCCCACATCAGGAACACCGTTCCAAGAAGAGAGAGAGGAGTGAGGTCCAGATGCCGACTGGGTGAGAAATAACAGCTCCTGTTCATTCAGCCCAAGGGAAGTCACCGCAGGAAAGACCTGCTAACAAAAACAATGACACGTCTCTTTCTGATGGAGATAACCTGGCTCCTAAGATGTCTTACAACATAGCCAATGACTGAGGGACAGAGAACACAGGCAGGTAGCTATCTTCCTTGCCACAGGACTCCCTGACCCTGAAGTCACTGTTTCAGCTATCACACCTCTATCTCCACCTTCATTATCATTTGGGAGAAACTGGAAAGTTGCAGTAACACTGCTTCAGACCCAGTCTCTGGTGATATGCCACTCTAAGGTAACAGGCAGAGGTGTCCACATTTTGTGTTTCTTTCCATGATCCCTAGCTTTTGCCTCTGCACACATAAGAGATACTCTTGCAACTGATGGGGCATGGCTCTCAGTTCCTGAATGTCAGTGAATGTCAGCAGCATTAGACCAGTAAAATGGAGACCTCAAGCAACATACTGGTCAGGGTCACGATGATCTTTTTGTACAAAACACCAAGAAGCAAAAAGAATACAGTTTCATGTTAGAGCTAAGGTTTTTAAGCAGGTGTGGGTTAGGAAGACTGTCTGAATTGAGCAGTAACACTGCATGGAAAAGATTACCACACAGGAGCCCCTGTTTTCTACCTGATGGGAAACCACTATACCTACCTCCCTGTCTTTCTTACTTAGCACTTCCCTCCTTAGAACCAGAGAACCACACATGCAGGAGTCGTCCTTGTACATATGTGCACATGTATAAAATGGTTTTAAAAATTTAATGCCCTACACCTTTGCTGGTGCAACAGCAGCTTTCATTTACTGCATATTCTTCTTAGGCACTGAGCTAAAGGCTTTATTTCATCCAATTCTAACTGTAACCTAGGAAGGAGGGACTGCCTCCATTGTACAGACTAAGGCTCAGAAGGTTAAGAAAATGAAACAGAAATGGCTCATTTTTTTAAAGGTGAGAAGAAAAACAAACAAAAGCTATACTGAAAAACACCAAGAGTGAGCCCAACGTAAACTAACGGAGTTTGGGTGCTGATGATGTGCCCATGCAGGCTCACTAGCTGCAACAAATGCACCACTCTGGTGGAGGCTGCTGGTAGTGGGAGAGGCTATGTGTGTGAGCGGACTGGGAGCATATGGGAACTCTCTTGCATTCTGCTCTATTTTCCTGTGGACCTAATATTACCGTTAAAAAAAAAAGTCTATTAAAAAAAAACCCCAAACTACAGTCGGCCCTCCATATACGTGGGTTCAACCAACCTCAGATGGAAAACAGTATTCAAG
Organism: Cacajao melanocephalus; assembly: GCA_963573385.1. Lineage (NCBI taxonomy): Eukaryota > Metazoa > Chordata > Mammalia > Primates > Pitheciidae > Cacajao > Cacajao melanocephalus. Next base: position 13,630 of record CAUYLG010033171.1, on the reverse strand, counting down.
GATGTGGAACCTGCAGATAGGGAGGGCCAACTTGTCTTACCCATAGGGCCAATTGCAGGACTTAAACATCTGCAGATTTTGGTATCTGGGAGGGGTTCTGGAACACCCCCTGATGACAAGGGATGAATGTATACTGAAATGCCATTTTTTCACCTGTCAGATATAAATGCAAATTTTAAATAACATTCTGGTAGCAAGGATATGAGGGAACAAGCATTTGTAATTATTGCCAGCGGGAAGTAAACTGGTATAATTCTCATGGAGGGCAATCTGGTAATCTCAAAATTACAAATGCTTTCTTAGGCTCCAATCCAGCTGTTCTACTTCTGAGAATTTCTCATATATATGGACTTGCTCCCAGGCAAAATAAAATCATTTATAAAGTTGTTCACTGCAGCACTGTATTGAACAGCAAAGGGCAGTGAATAACCAGTATGTCCATCAAGAAGGTCCAGGTTAAGTAAACGGAGGTACAGCCACACAGCCATTTTAACCACGTGGCTGGGAAAGGACGGAGGATACTCTCCATGTTAGTGATGGAGGAAGATCTCTAAGATGTATTTAGTGAAAAAAAGAGCAAGTACAGAATAGTATATTCAGTAGGCTATGCTATCTTTTTGGGTGAAAGGGGATGAAAAAAATCAATATATTTCTGTATTTTCTTACACTTGTACAAAAGAACTCTGGAAAGAAACAGATGAAGGGTACAAGTAGGGAAGGGGAGGAAGTAGGAAGGAGACTTCATTGCATACCTTTTCATAGATTTTGTGTGTTCTTTTTTAACCAAATGAATATATTACCAATTAAGAAGGTTAAGTAACAGTAGACTGCCAGGTGAGGTAACTTGCCGGAGTTCATGAGGCCCGTGAGTACGAGGCTGGCATGCCAACCCAGGTCTCCAGAGCTTGTGTTCTGAAGCCTCACCTGCTCGGATTTATCCTAATCATGGCTGCTGCCCAGAAGCAGGTGGCGAACACCCAGAAGCCTGAGAAAGGAGTAAGGATCCCCCAAAGTTTCCTATCTTTGAGCTTCCTGAAATTCAACTGAAAGCAGCTCAGCTGGGCTTTCAGTTTTCTCCATTCACTTTCAACCTTCCCATTCCAGAGGAGAAATATGATTGACAAATCTGTCAGTTACACTGCCGTGATTCTAACCTGGTAGGAGATACTGTTTCAGAACAGTCCTAAATCCTTATTTGGATTTCCATGGACTTGGGTCTGAGTGACACAAACCTACATGTCAGTGAGCCAGTCCCTGAGCCCAAACACATGGTCCCAGTGCACAAAAAAGCTTCTCTGCAAGGCTCTGTGAGGACTGGGGCCAAACGATGGTCCCATGTGGTTACCTGATGCACAATGCTGCTCATGAGCTCCCTATTGGTCATACTGGCCAGCTCTAGGTGAACTGGAATACCAGTGGGGATATCAGAAATGGAGGTTACAACCTGCAAAGAGAAGAAGATAAGCACTGCCATTAGACATAGAAGGAAGTCAGGAAAGAGGCAAGAAAAGATCAGATCCTGAGGCAGTTCCTCTTAGTAATGGCCTTCTTTGCATGCTCACGAGAGCTGCCAGCAGTGTGGGTCCCCCACTGCCTCTGTGGACAAGGGACACTTTTCTCACCAGGGAAGACTAGGCTGTGCAGAGCCATCAGGGGTACAGATTCAGAGATGACAAAGAAATGTCCCTGTATATTCATGTGGCCAGTCTATTCCTGGGACCTAAACAGATCTGTTCACTTTGACTGCTGTATGAATCTGTAGGAGTCACAGCATAGCTGATGTGAAGTGAGATGATACAGATAACACAAAGGACACAAACTACAAACCCTGCAGCTTGCAGTCATGGTCGGTTTAGCATAGGATGCAGAGGCTCAGGCATGAAGATGTTCTGACCTGTCCTACTCAAGCTGCTGCCCACGTCTGAAGGGATACAGTGAGGTGCCTCACTGCAGCAGGAGGGAAACTCCACAGCCAGCTGCCAAGATATGTCCCTGGGAGGCCAGGACCTAAGGCAAGGCAGCAGACGCTAAGAGAGGCTGGAACCTGAAGAAAACCACCAGCTGAGATCTGTGAAATTCTGTAACAGTGCCATTACCTCCAAGAGTCTCTTCCTCTGGAGCTCCTTGCTTTGTCCCTCCATCATGTGCAATCCAGAGAGAACCACCAGGTCTGGCTGAAACTCCTCCAGGCTAGACACAAACACCTCCAGCATATTCATGGCCCCGTTGGAGAGGTCGTGAGAGAAGATGAATCGGTTGGCATGGGGAGCTTTTAACTGGCCCCACTCCTCCCCTGGAAAAACCCAGTCAACACAATGGGAAGAAAAGGAAGAGGCTTTAGGTCTCCTAGCTGTGGGGGCACTTTCAGGCACCTCACAGGAGCCTTGGCTCCAAGCAGGCTGGTTTCTGGCTGAGGAGACCCGGCAACAATGGTCTAAAGGTCAGCATGGCACTGGAAGAAACAAACCAAAAACCTAAACCCAAACCCAACCAAGAAACAGAAAGTATGGGTGCTATATGCCTTTTTTAAGGTAGTTCTCTCCCCGAGTTCCAGGAGAGCCCTACCGTCCACTGAGCTCTCAAACACAGGAGAGACAGTACAGAACGGCAGCATGACTTCCAAACACCAGCACACAGTGTGCAGCACGCACACCCAGCAGATGGCACAGGCTGTCACTGTAAGCACATTCTTCCTCACAGCAGTGCCCTAAGCATCTTTCATTTAGTTGGAACTTAAACAGGCTGAATTCCTTCCCAACAGCCAGCATCTCCTCTTCCCTGCTGCCCACCAGTGGTTTCTGGGCACCTGATCCCAACGGTCGGATTGTCTGGCTGCTCCAGTTGCTTCTCTGTGAGTTGCTTTGGAGGAATGACTGGTTAAGACCAAGTTCAAGTGCTAGCTCTTCCCTAAATGTGAAGCTTTCCCTAACTCTACCACCCGTAAGCAGACTTGCTTATCTCCTTTCCCGGGCCACCACTGTACCCTAATACAGGACTGAGCACATAATTTTGCAATTACTTTTTCTTTTTTGAGATGGAGTTTCGCTCTGTTGCCCAAGCTGGAGTGCAATGGCGCAAGTAGCTGGGATTACAGGTGCGCACCACCATGCCTAGCTAATTTTTTATTTTTAGTAGAGATGGGCTCACAGTATTGGCCAGGCTGGTCTCAAACTCCTGACCTCAGGTGATCTGCCCGCCTTGGAATTACAGGCGTGAGCCACTGCGCCTGGCCTGCAATTACTTTTTCAAGTGTCAATCTCCGGCAGTAAACTGTGAGCTGAGGGCAGGGCCTGTGTCATCTTCTATCATATTCCTTCGGCGTCATTCTGCGCCAGGCATACAGCCATGGGAATGAATTAACAAAAGAACAATAAGAGAACAGACTGATGACCTAAATGCCCATGACAAAAAATATGGGTATGAACTCCAAATCCAACATTCTGCAAGTCAAGAAAGACTCTGTACAATGGGAAAAATACATTACACTGATATTCTCCAGAGAGGAAGACATGGACTGAACCCTTGAATAGTGACACTGCTAGGAAGCACGACCTAACTTAACCCAGGAGAAAAGAGCCACACAGTATTCAAAATAAACTGATTTCTTCAGGAAGTGACAGAGGGAAACACAAACAGGCTTCCACAGGCAGGGATGAGAGGACTGTGCAGAGCTGCCTGCTGTTTCCAAAGGACACAGGGCGGAGGGGTGGCCCGAGAAGCAAATGGATAGAATTCTGCCTGGAATGGTAGTTAGTGCCACTCTTTCCTCACAAGTGTTGTATTCATTTCTGCAAGCAATCTCTTTTCTCAATTTTTCATTCTGCCCTTAGCAAGTAAGTCGGCAAAACCTCTTGTGTAGTGACTCACTGGATTCCCAGCCCAAGCCTGAAAATGGGCTTCTCTGGGGAAGCCTGATAAGAGAGAATGTGGAAAAAAAAGGGGACAAATCCTTTTGGAATTTCCCCATTGAGGCTAGAGAGAAACTGGGGATGGATTTCTGTTGAGAGTTGAGCCCAGGGCTGCTGCCACCAGACTAGGCTCCCTCCTGGGGCCTAGGAAAATGTCACCTCACATAAAGTTTAATGGAAGTCCACTGCTTTGTACCCAGAAAAATAAGGCATGGGAAAGAAAAACTGAAGTGTGAAGCTTATAAACCCACGGATGGAGACACTCTCTTGTGAGGTGAACCATGCCGTCTCCTTAACTACACACCAGGCACAGCTGTCCAATATAACGCCAAAGTCTTGATGAAGATGTAAGACTCTCCACTCTGTTGTCACCAGTGAAAATGACAGAAAACAGGAATCACAAAGGTCCCCAGTTCATGCTGTGGGTGCCAAAAGAAGTGAGATGAATCTGGAACTCATGGCAGCAGCTCCTCAGAGCTTATCTTTAGCTATTCCAGACCCTTCCAGTCCACAGGCAGGTCATTCTTTTCATCCAAGCTGTTCACAAAGTTTCCGCACACCAATCAACCTCTTAATCCTTACCGCAATGAAGGATTAACTCTTTAAAAACGATCACTCTTACTTCCCATTAAGGAAAAACTAAAGCTGAGAAATTCAAAACTTGTGTAGCATTAAGTATGAATTGCCTGCATTAACACTGTGTCCTTAATTTTCAGACCCTACCCTTCTTTAATTCCCAACTGATTCTAGTAAGCACCTGAAAGAGAGCCAGAACATGTTACAATTCTTTCTACCTGGAGAAAGGCATAATTCTTAAGAAACAACATAGTTCATACCTTACGTTAAAGTTAGTTACTCTAGTAGAGAAAATTCTCTTAATTGACTTCAAAGTAGTTCACTGAAGAGTATTAAGTGCTGCTTTAAGCTATCAATTAGTCTGTTTAGATGCTTGAGTCTTTAAAGTGAATTAATAATGTGTTGAATCAGAAACTCAAGAGTCTGAGTTCTGAGCAGAGGGAAAAATACAGCAACATATACACAGAATCAAAGTATGTCCAAGTATTTAAGATTCTCTCAGAAACCAGATGCCTAATCCACGTAACACATAAAATCTGCTGGGAAGGGGCATCGGATGCAGTGGATGTGGATTTAGCAACATCAGAACATCTCATGGGAAACAATATAGTACTATTAAATACAAAACATTTCCACTCACACCCCCAAGGAAAAATAAAATGCTCCAGAGAAACCTGCCAGAAGCTTGGAATTAACCCCAAGCAGCTTGGAACAGCCAGTCAGAAAGGCCTAGGGCAGAATCCAGCACAGAGTTGAACAGATGCTACCTGCCTTTCTCTTCTTAGTAATAAAAGAAAACTTTGTATGTGTGTGTTTAATACATTTTCATTTTTATTTGAGATGCTTGCTTTCCTACAGCCTGATTTCTCTTGGTTCAGAGCAATTCCGTGTGTAGACCTGGGAATTTTCTTCCATGTTGTAATACTCTATCAGTCTCCCTTGAGACAATGGCCAGTATCAGCTCAGTAGAACCAATAGGTCAGGAAACCTTCAGTATGGCAAAAGCAGGATCCTACTAATTTACAAAGATAAATTTCTGGCATGGTCACACCCCAATCTGACAATACACAGTCCCCTGACTGGTCTTGCCACCATTACTTACTCATTTCCTTACCTGCTTGGTATTCTAAAATGAGGTGGAATTCATCCACTTCCTGCAATGACTCTGGTGGAACAAAGACATTGTCATCAAGAAGCTCATGCAGCTTTGGACCAACTGGACCGCAAAGAAGAACCTGGAGACGAGCAACACAAAGTCCATCAGGAGACCTGTTCCTTTCCCCACAGAATCTCAACAGCACCCCAGGACAGCACATTCAGGCTGATTCTAATCATATCAACAAAATATTGGAATCCAAATCTAATTTTGAAAGCTGTAGGTTTGGAAGTGTGCAGCAGAAGGCATGTTACCAGGGCTAAGGCCTCTGGAGGGTATGGCCATAATGTACCCAGAACTGAGGCTAACAAAAGAACTATGTCACAGCCATCAGGCACCTATGCAGCTGCTGCATCTCATCTCCTTTGCTGCGGACTGCACGTTTGTGTCACCTCCCCAAATTTAGATGAAGCCCAAACCCCATGTGGCTTATTTGGAGATAGGGCTTTTAGAAGGTAATTAATATTAAACGAGGTCATAAGGGTGAGATCCTAATCAGATAGGACTGGTGGCCTCATAAGAAAAGAGAGATATCAATCTTTCTCCCCCAACTGCGTGCACCAAGGACAAGACATGTGGAAACACAGTGATGAGGTGGCCATCTGCAAGCCAGGAAGAGACCTCTCACCAGAAGTCATATCTTGCTAGAACCTTCGTCTGGGGCTTTCCAGTCTCCACTGAGAAAATAAACTTTTGTTGCTTGAGCTACCCAGTCTATGGTATTTTGCTACCATGGCAGCCAAAGCAGACCCTAATCTGCTTTCTTTATTCACTCACACCTTGTGCAGGTGAACAGACATGGGATGTTGTCTGCCCAAAGCTGCCAGATGAAAACAACTGTTCCAGTTCCAATATGAGATTTTTTTTTTTTTTGGACAGAGCCTCGCTCTGTCTCCCAGGTTGGGATGCAGTGGCACGATCTTGGCTCGCTGCAACCTCTGCCTCCTGGGTTCAAGCAATTCTCTGCCTCAGCCTCCTGAGTAGCTAGGATTATAGGTGTCCACCACTATGCTCGGCTAATTTTTGTATTTTTAGTAGAGACAGGGTTTCACCATCTTGGCCAGGCTGGTCTCTAACTCCTGACCTCATGATCCACCTGCCTCAGCCTCCCAAAGTGCTGGGATTACAGGCATGAGCCACTGTGCCTGGCTGGGTGCCTATAATCCCAGCTACTCAGGAGGCTGAATGAGAGAACTGCTTGAACCCAGTAAGCGGAGGTTGCAGTGAGACAAGATTGTGCCACTGCATACTCCAACCTGGGTGACAGAATGAGACTCCATCTCAAAAAAAAGAAAAAAAAAAAAGCATCCTGAGAGAGTTCAGGGGAAGGTGCTCTGCAACTTTTCCAAACCTTTTTCTTCAACTCCAACTGGGGCCTCCCTCTGGCTAGTCTTTCTAGAAGCCATTTCACCTCTGTTCCTGTTCCTCAACGCCAATGAACCACTGTCTTTGCCACACCATTCAAGGCCAGGCTAGCAGACTCAAAACCACTCAACAATGAGGACTGCACTGAGATTTAAAGGAAAGTCCCCAGAGACTATCAGCACTGCTTCAAGGTTTTGTTTTGTTTTGTTTTTCATTTTTTTTGAGACAGAGTTTTGCTCTGTTGCCGAGGCTGGAGTGAGGTGGTGCAATCATAGCTCACCACAGCCTTGACCTCCCAGGCTCAAGTAATCCTCCTGCCTCAGCCTCTAGAGTAGCTGGGACTACAGGCAAGAGCCACCCCCATCCGGCTAATTTTTTATCTTTATTTTTAATAGAGACAAGGCCTCACTATGTTGCCTGGGCTGGTCTTGAACTCCTGAACTCAAGAGATCCTCCCGACTCAGCCTCCCAAAGTGCTAGGATTACAGGCATAAGCCAACATACTCGGCCCGTTTCAGATTTAATATGTCCCACTCAGAAGCTTCAAAAGGCATTAACTTGCTAATTAACTGCTTGTTTATAGACTGCTCTGTACACAGGTACTTTTGTGTTACCTAAGAAATTGCAGTTTCTGGATAAAAATATACTCTTCTCCCTTTTCTGCCTTAACATGTGCCCATTACTTGCCAATTCTGGAAAAGTCTTGCCCCAACCACTTTACTCCCTTTCTCTAATTCTTAGCTAGTGCTTCACTTCCAAGATGACACAATAAGGGCCATAGGCCATATTTACCCTCCTGCCTGAAACAACAAAAAAGACAAAATATATGAAAACAATGGTTTTCAAAAGATTGTGTGGACATTAGACAATAAAGGATGATCCCTAAGAAACAGGAATAAACTGGCCAGGCATGGTGGCTCATGCCTGTAATCTCAGCACTTTGGGAGGCTGAGATGGGCAGATCACTTGAGGTCAGGAGTTTGAGACCAGCCTGGCCAGCATGGTGAAACTCCGTCTCTACCAAAAATACAAAAACTTTAGCTGGGCGTGGTGGTGCACACCTGTAATCCCACCTACTCAGGAGGCTGAAGCAGGAGAATCGCTTGAACCTGGGAGACAGAGAGCCAAGATTGTGCCACTGCACTCTAGCCTGGGCAACAGAGCGAGATTTTGTCTCAAAAAAAAAAAAAAAAGGAATAAATTTAGTAAGCCCTACAAATACCTCAGCATATTACTGGTAAGAGAATTTCCAGATATAAAAAACCTGAAAGAACAGCAGACCTGCGCCACAAGCAATGTTAAAAAGAAGTCCTTCTGGCAGAAGGGAGAATGACACAAGATAGAAATATGTTTTTGGTTTTTTGGGGGGATGGATCTTCGCTCTGTCGCTCAGCCTGGAGTGCAGTGGTATGATCTCGTGTCACTGCAACCTCCACCTCCTGGGTTCAAGCGATTCTCCTACCTCAGTCTGGGATTACAGACACACACCACCAAGCCTGGCTGATTTTTTTTTCATTTTTGTATTTTTAGTAGAGATGGGGTTTCACCATGTTGGGTGAAACAAGTTGACCACACCAGGCTGCTCTTGAACTCCTGACCTCAAGTGATCTGCCTGCCTCAGCCTTCCAAAGTGCTGGGATTTCAGGCGTGAGCCACCACGCTCAGCCAGAAATATGGCTCTATACATAGAAATGAAGAGCAGAAATGGTAATGCTAAATAAGTACATAAGATTATTTTTCTTATTATTTAAATCTCTTTAGGAGATAACTGAAGAAAAGTACTAACAAATGTAGTGTGAGGTTTATAGCGTGCAGAAGTAAAACATACCACAGTAAGAGTATAAAGATTGGAGGGGAGAAAGAAGTACAGGCACACCTCATTTTATTGTGCTTCACTTTACTGTGCTCTGCAGATATTGCAGTTCTTACAAATTGACAGTGTGTGGCAACCCCTGTGTTGAGCAAGCCTATGGGCACCATTTTTCCAACATGTGCTCACTTAGTGAGTTCTCGGATTTCAACGTTTTTCACTGATTCAATCTGTTATGGTGATCTGTGATCAATGATCTTTGATGCTACTACTGTAACTGTTTTGGGGCACCACAAATTACCACCACATAAGATGGTGAACTTAATTGATAAATATTTTATGTGTTTTGACTGCTCCATCGAGGCCGTTCCCACCTTTCTCCCTCTCCTTGGGCCTCACTAATTCCCTAAGACATAACAATACTGAAATTAGGCCAGTTAATAACCCTACAATGGCCTCTGTGTGTTCAAGTGAATGCAAGAATTGCACATCTCTCACTTTAAATCAAAAGCTAGAAATGATTAAGCTTAGTGAGGAAGGCACGTAGAAAGCTGAGAAAAGCCCCTTATGCCGTTAGCCAAGTTATGAATGCAAAGAAAAGCCCTTGAAGGAAATTAAAAGTGCTACTCCAGTGAACGCATGAATGTAAGAAAGCAAAACAAAACCAAAAACGGCAACAAAAAAAGAAAGCAAAACAGCCTTATTGTTGATATGGAGAAAGTCTGAAAGGTCTGGATAGAAGATCAAACAAGCTACAACATTCCCTTAAGCTAAAGCCGAATGCAGAGCAATGCCCTAACTCTCTCCAAGTCTATGAAGGCTGAGCGAGATGAGGAAGCTGCAAAAGAAAAGTTAGAAGCTAGCGGAGGTTTATGAGGTTTAAGGAAAGAAGCTGTCTCTACAACATGAAAGTACTAGGGGAGGCAGCAAGTTATCAAACAGATCTAGCTAAGATCATTGATGAACATAGCTAAACAACAGATTACTGATGTAAACAAAACAGCCTTCTTTTGGAAGGTAATGCTAGGTAAGTGCATGAGATTATTGTAAGAATATGCCATCTAGGACTTTCAGAGTTGGAGAGCAGAAGTCAATTCCTACCTTCAAAGCTTCAAAAAACAAGCTGATTCTCTTGTTAGGGGCCCATCTAGCTGGTGACTAAGTTAAAGCCAATGTTCACTGATCATTCTGAAAAATCCTAGGATCCTTAAGTGTTATGCTAAATCTACTCTGCCTGTGTTCTATATATAGATGGAACAACAAAGCCTGAATGACGGCATACCTGTTTACAGCGTGGTTTAATAGGTATTTTAAGCCCACTCTTGAGACCTACTGCTCAGGAAAAAAAAGATTTGTTCAAAAATATCACTGCTTGCCATAAAAAAGGATAAGTTCATGTCCTTTGTAGGGACATGGGTGTAGCTGGAAACCATCATTCTCAGCAAACTAACACAGGAACAGAAAAACAAACACTGCATGTTCACTCTTAAGTGGGAGTTGAACAGTGAGAACACATGGAGACGGAGGGAAACGTCACACACCAGGGCCTTTGGGGCGGGGGGGACTAGGAGAGGGACAGCATTAGGAGAAATACCTAATATACATGACGAGTTGATGAGTGCAGCAAACCACCATGGCATGTGTATACCTATGCAACAAACCTGCACATTCTCTACATATCTCTCAGAACTTAAAGTATAATAATAAAAAAGAAAAAAAAAAGCAGAAAAAAAACAGTGGTGTCTATTAATGAAAGTAAAACTGTGAGCCTTAGGAACCACCTATAGACTCATAATATATTCGTAGGTCATATTATCTGTTAGTGCCTTAACCTGCGGTAATTATTTGCTAAGTAAACAATCATCTTATATTAAAAAAAAAAAATCACTGCACACTGACAGTTTACCTAGTCACCCAAGAGCTCTGATGGAAATGTATAGAGAGAAGGATGATGTTTTCATGCCTGCTAACACAGCATCCATTCTGCAACCCATAAATTAAGGAGGAATTTTGACTTTTTTTTTTTTTTTGAGACAGGGTCTGGCTCTGTTGCCCAGGCTGGAGTATAGCGGCTCGATCTCAGCCCACTGCAATCTCTGCCTCTTGGTTTCAAGTGATTCTTGTGCCTCTTGAGCAGCTGAGATTACAGGCGTGGACAACCATGCCTGGATAATTTTTGTATTTTTAGTAGAGGGTTTCACCATGTTGGCCAGGCTGGTCCCAAACTCCCAGCCTCAGGTGATCCACCCACCTCGGCCTCCCAAAGTGCTGGGATTACAGGCATAAGCCACTGCACCTGGCTGGAATTTTGACTTTCAAGTCTTACAATTTAAGAAATACATTTCATAAGGCTATAGCTGCCACAGATGACTCCTCTGACTGATTTGGGCAAAGTAAACTGAAAACTTCTGGAAAGAATTCACCATTCTAAATGCCATTAAGAATATTTATGATTTATAGGAGGAATTCAGCATATCAACATTAACAGCAGTTTCAAAGAAATTATTCTAACCCTTTTGGATGCCTTTGAGAAATTCAAGACTTCAGTAAAGAAAGTAACTGCAGATGTGGTGAAAATAGCAAGAGAACTAGAATTAGAAGTGGGGCCTGAAGATATGACTGAATTACTGTAATTTTCATGATAAAAATTTGAACAGATAAAGAGTTGCTTCTTATGGATGAGCAAAGAAACTGGTGTTTTGAGATGGAATCTACTCCTGGCAAAGATGCTATGAATACTGTTGAAATGACAACAAAAGATTTAGAATATTACATATACTTAGTTGATAATGGCAAATAGCACAAGGTTTTGAGATGACTGACTCCATTTTTTTTTAAATGGGAACTGACTCCAACTTTTAAAAATTTTTAAATTTTTCATTTTTAGAGGTAGCAATTCACTCTACCACCTAAGCTGGAGCACAGTGGTATAATCATAGCTCACAGTAGCCTCAAACTCCTAGGCTTAAGAGATCTTCCCGCCTCAGCTTTCCAAGTAGCTGAGACTATAAGCACGAGCTACCACGCCCAGCTAATTAAAAAAATTTCTTTTTTAAGAGATGGGGTCTTGCTATATTGCCCAGGCTGGTCTCGAACTCCCGGCCTCAAGTGATCCTCCTGCCTCATTCTCCCAAAGTGCTGGGATTACAGGTGTGAAACACTGTACCTGGCTTGATTCCAATTTTGAATGAAGTTCCACTATGGGTAAAATGCTATCAAACAGCATCACATGCTACAGAGAAATCGTTCATGAAAGGAAGAGTTAACTGATGTGGCAAACTTCCTTGTTGTTGTATTTTTAGAAACTGCCACAGCCACCCCAACCTTCAGCCACCACCCTGATCAGCCATCAACATCAAGGCAAAACGCTCTGGCAGCCAAAAAAAATTACCACTGTCTGAGAGCTCAGATTGATTGTTAGCATTTTTAGCAACAAAGTCCTCTAAAATTGTGTACATTGTTTTTTTAGACATAATAGGATTGCATACTTACTTGATTACAGTACAGTGTAAACATAACTTTTATGTTTACAATTCATGTGATTCATTTCATTGCAGTATTTATTTTATTGCAGTGGTCCAGAACCAAACATGCAGTATCTGTGAGGTATGCCTGTACACAGCTATAAAGTTCTTACAGTATACATGGTGGTACATCAGTTGAAAGTAGACTGTGAGCTGGGCGTGGTGGCTCACGCCTGTAATCCCAGCACTCTGGGAGGCCAGATCACAAGGTCAGGAGTTCGAGACCAGCCTGGCCAATATGGTGAAAACCCCATCTCTACTAAAAATACAAAAATTAGCCAGGCATGGTGGCGCATACCTGTAGTCCCAGCTACTCAGGAGGCTGAGGCAGGAGAATTGCTTGAATCTGGGAGACGGAGGTTGCAATGAGCCTAGATTGCACCACTGCACTCCAGCCTGGGTGACAGAGCAAGACACTGTCTCAAAAAATAAAAAAAATTAAACTTTATCATAGGTATGTATGTAGAGGAAAAGACATAGTATATGTAGGGTTTGATACTATCTGCCATTTCAGACATCTACTGGGGGTCTTGAAATGTATGTTCTGTGGTTAAGAGGGGATGACTACTTTTTGGTGAAGAAATAAAAGACAGTTGTTAGATGTTTTGAGGAGGTCGGTTTCTACCCTGAAATGTTTGTTGTCCACTGGGACGTGACAGTTTGTGCACCTGTTAAATACTCTAATTGCTTTTTAAATTTAACACTACTGGGTTACAGCCCTGGTGGCAAATACTAGATTATGTTTTAACGAGCCAGACCTGGGCATTAAATCCTTTTTTGGACTCTGTTTTCATTTAGCAATGAGTTCTTTTCTTTTCAGTTTTATCTTTTATTTTACAATAAATGAGTATTGCTTGTAATGCCTATAATCCCATCTCCTTGGGAGGCTGAGGCAGAAGAATCGCTTGAACCCAGGAAGTGGAGGTTGCAGTGAGCTGAGATTGTGCCACTGCACCGTAGCCTGGGTGACAGAGTGAGACTCTGTCTCGAAGAAAAAGGAAAGAAAAGAGGAGAGATCCAAGATGGCCGATTAACAACAGCTCAGGATTGTAGCTCCCAGTGAAAGCGCAGAGAGCGAGTGGACGCCGCACTTTCAGACGAATTCTTGTTGCCTACAGACTAGGAGATTCCCGGCGGAGGAGCCACACGGGTCGCCAGCGCGACTTTTTTGGCCGGCGCGGCTATTTTGCCGGTGCTTCTCGGCGCGGAGTATACGGGACGGGGTGCCCTTTGAGTCCGGCTCGGCTGGTCCCGTCCCCACAAGGAGAACAGCAATTGGAAGCACTGAGGA
>CAUYLG010033169.1:0-20675 GCA_963573385.1 Cacajao melanocephalus | reverse complement strand
GGTGGGGGTGGTTTGATGTTCCCCCCAACAGGCCCCCGCAACCCCCCCGTGGGTAACGCGCCCCTTTAAAAAAAAAAAAAAAAAAAAAAAAAAAAAAAGGTAGTAGAATAAATTTGCTGGACTCAAAAGCCCAAGCTTTTTTTTTTTTTTGGCTTTTCTTTTTTTTCCACTATTAGTCAATGCTTCCTATATAAAATACAGGTACTACTGCTTACCCTGCAGAAAACTGTAAAGGATACATAAAGTAATATGGAAAAACAAGGGCACAAAAGCATTTCCAACAATGAGTCCTCCTTACAAAGACTTGGGATGTAAGACAGATAATGATGGATCAGAAAAGTCAAAGAAACAAAAATTAGGTTACCAAGACCAGAGTTGGCAATTGGCATTGTGATGTTGGATTGCTACTGACACCTAGTGGCTAACTGCCAACAACAAAATAAACCAGAAAAAAGGGCTGGGGAACTACGCGTTACAATCCAGAAGACTAGCAACCTATTTTCAGTAAATACTGTGCTCTGAATTACTTTATCGTGAGTGTCAGTAGCGTTTCCATCCATGCTACATCTTCATTGTTAGCAATGGTAAGTACTCTGTAAAATATGAAATGAGGCTGAAAACATACTCCTGGTATCTTCTCTGGAATATTCCTCTGTAACCTATCTGTTTCTGGTGGAAATCCATCCCATTGCCTTGAACACTTCTTTACTGCACTCTAAGAAACTAAGTTGTTGGGTTCACAGAAAAATCCTGCTAGTTCTTCTGAGAATGACTAGAGGTTCTCGATTAAGTTTCACTAATTGTAAAATATGACTTGAATGTTCCTTGCAGTTTAATGGTGTCATAACTACATAAATATAAAAAGACATGGAAATACAATAATCTGTCTAGTCAACTAAACCACCATATTTTACCAATGACACATACAAATATTTATGAAATGCATATTTAGTTCTTTGAACCAAAGAAATACTATGATGTATGAGCAGTCAGGCTACTCTTAGATCTGCCATGATATGTGCTATATCCCTGCTATTGTTTCCAACATGCAGAAGATTTAAAAAAAAAATCACACACGACTGGCATTAAAAGGTTTGTGTAGAAGAATTTGTAACTATGAGACTATAACTAGAATTTATAATATCCTGTTATTCATTCTTGTTTAGGGCAGAGACATTCCCGATGGAAATTATCTTTAGTTGTTATGCTCTGAACTGGAATTTCTGACTTGGCCATTAGGATCCTGCAGTAAGAACCGATGAACTTGGTTTCATTCACATTTATGTACTGCTCGCTGTGCCTCAGGCCATTCCTTTGGGTGAGAGACCATTAGGACAAACAATATATGCTAATTTATTCCCTAATATCATAAGCTTGTACCAATCTATGATAACTATTTTGATGAATAGCAACCAGAACTGTAAATACACAAAATACCAATTTAGTATCTACAATACTAAATGTAAGTATCACAAGTTATATATACATGCTATGTATAAATGGAGCTACGTATGTAGTAAGGCATGATTCTTAAAAGATACATGTCATTCAGACTTATTTTTAGTTATTGACAGTAGGGCCTAACATTTGTCCCAAAATTTTAAATGTGCTTCTATTACTCGATCTGACAGAAACTTGTTACTATGTTTAAATTATTTTCTATATGTGCCATATACATTGACTGTAAAAATTCAAACACTTTATGTAAATAAATCCTTTTGCAATATGCAACATAGGTAAATGGAACAAGGTATGGATACTTACTGTATTGTTTTTTCTGACAGCAGAAATAAATGGAAACAAGAGGAAAAAAGGCAATGATATAAAAATAAAATGAAAAAAAAGATAAAAATATGAATGAAAAGGAAACAAAGGCTGAAGATACACAGTATTTTGTGATGTACCTTGAAGCCAGTATACACCTTCTTGCAATCCTTCTCCTTTTATGGCATCACTAGCGCTGAAATAGAATCCATAAGAAACATATCCATCTCATTACACCATAAAACTATAAGAATAAAGGATTACAATTTTGCCATATGGAGAATTAGTAAATTCTAGCCACATATATCTGAGCAAAACTGGTTAGGCATGTTAGGCATTGAAATTGAATATAAACAGAAAATAAAAATCTGAGTAACATATATCTGAGTGAAACTGGTTAAGCATTGAAATTGAATATAAACAGAAAATATAAATCTGAGTGCTCAGGAACAAGATATGTTTATAATTTATAAACAGATTTTGAAAAGCATATTGCTAAAAAGTTATTTTATCCTAAGACTAGTTCTTAGACTGACTTTAACAAAACATATACTTTGAGTTACTCTTCCAGTGGTAGAAAAGTTTTGTGTAGTCCACTATCCTACTTTGCTCAGCTCCAGTGGTTCAATCGCCTTATTAGAAATGCTTGACTTGGGTTCTAATACAGCTGTATGATGGCGCTGCTTTATTTGAAATGGAACTGGGTATCTTTAGGATAAAAACCCATTAATGACAGCTTTGGTAAGATGGTAGAGCAAAACAAAAACTCCGTAGATCTCAATCATTTTCTTATTAGCTAAGGGAGCTTGGCTAGGTCACTGAACTCTTCTGTCTTCAGTTTTAGCATCTATAAAATGGGGCAATAGTACCACTGACCTTATATGGTAATTGTGAGAATTAAATATTTGAGGTATGTATATAAAACACCTAAAACAGGGTGCTTCCATTGTCTTTCCATTCTTGAGAGACTAAACTTAAATTCTTATTGTGAGATTTTATGTATAATCATAATTAAGTAGATAAATGAATAAAATGAAGAGAATTTTTGAAGTATCAGATAATCTTTTTTAAAGATACAGATAGTTTCTTATAACATGTTATTGATCTAGTCATTTATTTTCAAAATATCATTGTATAATAGCAATTCATATATACGGTTATATTTTCTGAATGACTAGGGTTCCTTTTAGTGTGCTGAAGCGTAACTTTAAAAAGTATAGTGAAGCACCAACAAGAATTAACTTGATTCTAATCAAAATAAAAATTATCTCCAAGAAATTCCTTAGACTAAGAATATGGCTTATCATAGAACTGTTAATAAAACACAAAGAAAGAAACAACATGAGATACACAATTACTCAAAGTAAATTACTGATTATCCATGGCAAGAGTAAAACATCAGTAACTGAAACACTTAAGAAAGATCAAGATATTAATTTTATCATACACTTATAGTTCCACACAATTAATACGACGAAACCTTTCCCCTCTGGTGTAGATGTCATTACCCTACTAAAAACTTCATCTTTTCCTAATAAATGTCTGAATTCTATCTTTCCTCTCAGATAAATAAGAATAAAGCAAAAATCTTGGCCCTGTGTGATATGTCTCCTGGTGATTTCTTAGTGGCCTCACTTCCTACAATTTCCCCTTAGATTGCTCTGCTCTAGCCAACCTGGACTTCTTGCTGCTCTTGGAACACACCAGGTACATTCTTAACCAAGAAGAGCCTTTTTCTTGCTGGCCTCTCTATCTGGATAATTATTCCTCCAAACCATCATGTGAATTGCTCCTGAACTTCAATTAGGTCTCAGAGAGGGAGGAACTCCCATTATTCTTTCTCTTATTATCACACTTTAATTTTCCTCATCCTCCCAGCTAATATTTTATATATTTATTTGCTTATTATTTGTCTCCCACATAAGATGGTGAACAAGTGTACACACACACGTACACACATATACACACAGACACACACACACACACACAACCATGATACCAGGGACTGAGTCGAAGAACACATCTGAAGAGGAGTAACACAATCAGACCCTGAAAATCAGAGCTGACTATATGTTTAGTACAATGGTCAAACATAAAACATAAAATTTTTCTTTAATTTATTGGAC
Organism: Cacajao melanocephalus; assembly: GCA_963573385.1. NCBI lineage: Eukaryota > Metazoa > Chordata > Mammalia > Primates > Pitheciidae > Cacajao > Cacajao melanocephalus. The sequence goes on along the minus strand of CAUYLG010033169.1, from coordinate 16,785 downwards.
TATACTTCTCTATGATCTTCTCTTTATTGCTCAGTAAATTTACTTGTACCCAAGAAGGGGATAGACAATATTTTACCTATGACTCACTGAGCATTACCTTTATATTTAAAATAGAAAAAGGACAAATATATTTTCAATTTTATACATGTTTTTAAAAACATTGCCAAAAATAAAGAACAAACCGAATAAACGAGAAACTAATTTGAACCTAGTGAGAAGAGGTCAAATTTGAATTATGGATAAGTCACAAATACACACATGTTTAAAAGCAATACTTGGCGGTCTTCTATAAGTTATTCAGAAAATCTAGCAACTGGCTATGTAACTAACATTCTACATCCTTATAAGCATCAGGATGTTACTTTTTTTCTCACAGAGAAACACTGAGATGTCACAATTGAATAAATAAATCTGTTAAAAATTAATGGTTAATTAAAGTAGAAAAGAGGGTTGTTTCCTAGTTAGATCCATGTTTTTAAACGTGCACTTTCTATCACACAATCACAATATTTAATATAACACAGAAATTAAAAATTATTCTACTTTAGAAGTAATCAATTTAGGTATCATTTAGAGAAATATAAAGGTTCTATCTCAAGACATTTCTTTATCCAAAATCCCGCCTGTCTTTACTTGCCAAATACCACAAGACCTCAAATTCCAACTCAAGAATCATTTATTAGACACTGACTTTTCCTCTGATCCTAGAGTAAGGAAGGTTTTACTTGGGATATGCAGGGTTTTGCTCCTGGAAAAGAAGTGCTGGAGGCTTTGAATACTGCAAAGTTTCAATGGCTTTCCTAAGGTCTCTACTACCACTCTTTCAGCACCAAAACTAGTTCCTAAAGTTGCTTTCTGAATTCTATTACCTCCTTTCTTCATATTCTAGTTCACCTTCTAGTAGCAGTGGATCTCTCCGCTTCTGTGTCCAATCTTTCCCCACAGATATCTTCTTATAAAAAGAGGGAAACTCTGGCATGGAAAGGACCTCTTACAGCAGAGAGAGGTAGGTGGGTGGGTAGAAGGGAGTTTAATATGGTAGTGGTAGACACTGAAATACTATCTAATATATAATCTCTGTTTATCCTTATTAGAATATTTTCTTAGAAAGGCACACTGGAGTTAAATAAGAAACTGTTTTCCAAGTAAGCAATGCATAATAATTTCCACACCAATTAGAGTTCGACCTTATTAGGATGTCTACATAAAATTAAAATGTCCATTTCCATTTATTAATTTTAACAAATATATATTGTGTACCTATTACACATCAGGTACTATGACTACTGTAGGGGTTATCAAAGTGAAAAAAACCGACAAAACCGCAGATGTCAGGGAGCTAAAACACCTGTGTAGGCAGACAGACTAGAAACCAAAAAAAAAAAAAAAAAAAAAAAAGCAATCACATGGTAATAGTGACTCTAGCAGGCCAGGAAAATTATTTTGGAAAATGATTCAAAGGAGGAGGACGACACAAGCGCACACGCCCTGAGATGGGAGTGTGCTTGGCTGACTCCGTGCGCAGAAGGAAATCAGTGCAGTTGAAGTCAGTCATTAAGCGAGCTTCTAAGTTATTCCATTATAAGAGTTGTTTATAGTTTCCTATCCCCACAACATTTGAAAAGGTTTTCAACAGTAATACATTTGTAAAAACCTACAACGCCACAATTCTATAAAACAAAATTCTTAGCTTATATCCCACAATGTTGGATCACTTAAAAATGAGGTCAGAAGAAACAACTCTAAAGTTTGCATTTTTTCAGAAAGATACAATGAAAAATAAATATAAAACTTTACCAAATATGCCAGGGTTTATCCTTGATGTTCTCTAGACACAGCAACTGAGACACTTTTACAGATGTCAGTGCATCTCTAAGATCCATTTTATTTGCAAAGAATAAGATTGGAATTCGACGGTGTTTAATATCTAAAAGAGAAAATAAGACTATCATCACACGTCCAGACTTTTAGGTCACTTTGTAGCAAATCCTTAGTACTGAAATCCATGAAATTGTTTTTCAATCATTTTTTTCCACATCACACATATAGAAATATTTAAGGACACATACTGTCACACTGTTAGGCATGTATTTGAGCAATAAGAAAAGTTTGAAAATACTTCTTCCTAAGACCATCTGCCCTCTGGTTAGGAGCTTTAACCACAGATGGGTGAGATGGGACTCGGGGGCTTTATAAGCATTACAGAGCAGTACCTACAAAAAAGGGTTAAATATTTTGTTTATTTCCTTTTAAACTGTGAACACAAAAGAGGCAACTTCAAGTAGAAGTAGAAGGAAAAGAAACTGGAACCTTATTTAAGTTTTTAGTCATAATAAAATAAGTAACAAGCTAGATTTTTTAAGAAGACATTTTTACTTTGTCATGATTTTGGAAACATTTTTCATTTTTTTGAATAGATAATACATTTAAATAGTTCAACATTCAGAAGATACAAAATGGTATACAGTAAAAGAATCTCCTTCCTAACTTTGTCCTAGGACAACTGTCTCTGTCAAAAAGGCAACCCATAACATCAGTGTCTTGGCATCTTTGTAGAAATATTTTATGTATTTGCAAACATAACTATTATGTATGATTTTCATACAAATAGTAGCAGGCCAACATTATTACTTTATACCTTTATCTTTTCACTTATTTATATATCTTAGATCTGATCCCATATCAGTACATACAGAGCAACTTCTTAATTATTTTAGCAGTTCTGGAATATTTCTCCTTTTAGTATATGTACCATTAATTTATTTAACCAGAACCCAACTGAGGTATCTGTTACCAGTCTTTACAACTACGAACAATCCTGCAATGAATAAATGTGTACGTAGGTAATTTTGTATACGGGCCAGTATATCCTTAGGATACATTTGAGAAGAGGAATTGCTGGGTCAAAGGACATACAAATTTCTATTTTGATAGACAGTGATTACCAAACTGCTTTCTCTTAAAAATTATGTCAATTCACACTTAACCACGTATAAGAATGAGTGTTTCCACTCCCCTAGCCAAAATAGTGCTATGAAACTTTTTGATATTTTCCATATCATAGGTGACACAAAGGCCAAGAATCTTTCCACATATTCAAAACATGTTTAAATTTACTTTGTTGTTGACTTATCTTGTTATGTCCTTTCCGCATTTTCTATGAAGCTTTTGTATTCTTACTGCTTTTTAGCAACACATGTAGCACGGAAACAGTCCTGTAGCTATGATACGAGTTGCAGGTATTTTCCCTTGCCCATCATTGTCTTTATCTGTTCACAGTACATTTTGCTATTCAAAGATTTTTTATGGCCTTCAATTTTTTTTTTTTTTAATGAGATGGAGTCTTGCTCTGTTGCCAGGCTGGAGTGCAGTGGCCCAATCTCGGCTCACTGCAACCTCCGCTTCCTGGGTTCAAACGATTCTCCTGCCTCAGCCTCCTGAGCAGCTGGGACCACAGGTGTGCGCCACCAGGCCCAGCTAATTCTTTGAACTTTTTAGTAGAGATGAGATTTTACAGTGTTAGCCAGGATGGTCTCGATCTCCTGACCTCTTGATCCACCTGCCTCAGCCTCCCAAAGTGCTGGGATTACAGGTGTGAGCTACCAAACCTGGCCTATGGCCTTCAATTTTTAAAAAACGTTCATATACTCTTCAGCTGAGAAATCCCTGCCTTGGAAATCTATCACAAAATAAAAGAAGTAGTACATTAAAATCCATAGACAAGGTTTCAGTTGAGGACACCAGGGTTCCCATTGTTTGAAGCATATTTTGGAGGTACGATTTCATTTTACTGGTCAACATCTAATACTTTTTCGGGAAAAACTGGAAAGATTAATACAAAAGGAAGACATAATCACAAATGCATTCTCAATCTAGATATACGAGTGTTTCCTGGTTTTTTTTTTTTTTTTTGGTTGTTGTTTTTTTTGAGATAGAGTCTCACTTTGTTGCCCAGGCTGGAGTACAGTGGTGCTATCTCAGCTCACTACAACCTCCACCTCCCAAGTTCAGGCAATTCTCCTGCTTCAACCTCCCGAGCAGCTCATGCCTGGCTAATTTTTGTATTTTTAGTAGAGACAGGGTTTCGCCAGGTTGGCCAGGCTGGTCTCGAACTCCTGACCTCAAGTGATCCACCTGCCTGTAATCATCCCAAAGTGCTAGGATTACAGGTGTGAGCCACTGTGTCTGGCCAAGACTGCTAAGTTTTAAACATGAAAAAGTCACGTAAAAGGTACAGGCTGTATAATTTTTTTTTTTAATTTGAACAAGCTTGAGATCATCTTTAAAAAATACCAGAGAGATTGTGGTTAAGCAGTAAAATTTATTAGAAAGCCCCACACTATTTCCATTCCATTTCTAAAAAGTCCACAGTTCTCTTAAACCACTATCCTTTTCTGAAAGTCCTAGAAGAAGCACTATTTCAATTTTTTTGACATGAGGAAGGCTAGAAATACAGAGTTTTACAATACTTACTGGAGCACTGTTTGTAGTGGGGGTTTGGGAGGGAGGAAAGTATTCATCAATGGGTGAGTGATTAAATAAACGGTGGTACATTCATAGTAAACCACATTAGGCATCATTAAAAAGAATAATTATATAATTACATATTATTTGATTTGGAAGGATATCTATCATTAATTGAGAATTAGAAACATGCAGAAGAGTGTAAAGAATATAATTCAATTTTGGTAAATAACAATGATAGTCCCCATTTCCCTCAACCCTACAGATATTTTTGGTCTCTCTCTCTCTCTCTCTCTCTGTCTCTCTCTCTCTCTCTCTATATATATACACACACACATATATATGTATATATATATATGTATATATATATGTGTGTGTGTATATGTGTGTGCGTATATGTGTATATATATTATATGACATATATAAAAGTATGAAAGAAAAAATACCTAAATACTTGTAACTTTAAGAAGATAGGGATCTGGCATTTGGAGATGAACATAAAAAAGATTTGTTTTAAAGGCGTTCCCACAATAAATATGTAAGAAATGCTATGACTAAACACACACACAAACTCAGATATACATAGAGAAATGCATGAAAAGATAAAAAAAATGTTAATGGCTGTTGAAATATACAGATTTTTATTTTATTTTTCTGTCTGATTTTGTTTTGCTATTGGCACAAATTATTTTTGTAATCAGTAAAAAAAGCATTTCAATTTTTGAGGAAATAAATGTTAGAGACCCCAAAAACATTGCATGCTCTTCATTTACATTATAATAAAAATTTACAAAATATGGTTATATACATAAAATATTATAAATTCTGTATCATGTATATGTTTTAAAATCAAAAATTTTAAATAGAAGGTAATTACATAGTAGAAGCAATACCCAAAGAACAAAACATTGCACATAAATGAACCCCAAAGCACAGACACAGCCTGAAAGACACACACATACCTGGATGATTCAGAAGAGTATCGAGTTCTTCTTTGGCCACAACCATTCTTAATCTATCACTACTATCAATGACAAAAATAATAGCTTGACCTTCTCTGTGTAATGTAAAGAAAAAGAAAAATTAAAAGACTATACTTATAAATTTTTCCATGTTTATTATCATGTGCGTTTCTTAACCTAAGCGTTATCTTTTATTTGCTATGTGCATTTATCATTAGAGGTTTTGGTGTTGTTTTTTATTAGTTTATTTGACGGATACATATATTAACCATTAGTCATATTTCATTTAAAATACCTTTTCATCCAAATAAAATTAATGACTTGCTATTTCATAATTTTAAAAAATTATGAGTAATTGTTATTAAAATATCAGAATATGAGAAAATGAATTAAAATACCATAGCCCTATTACATAGATATAATCAGTATTAATATTTTGGTATAAATCTATACTTTGTGTATATTACATGTGAATAAACTATGTATGTATTTAAAATGGAATCATGTTTTATACCTTGCTTTTGTGATATATGTATAAATTTCCTTCATTTTTTTTTTAACTACCATGGTATTACTACTTTTATATGAAACACTAAAGCACTAAATGTTTCTCAAATTTTTTTTTACCATAAACCATAGTGAGAAATATATTTTGCATTAAGATACAGTAGACACACAAGTATATATATATACTTTAAAAAAATTTTCTAATGTTTTAATTACATTTAGTAAAAACATACAAAAATTTATACCAACTAATCAATAATCCACTTACAAATATTATTAAACAATATTTTATTTTCAACCATTTCTATCTAATTAGAGAAAACAGGAAGTTATTTAAAAAAATATACTAAAATATACTATGACACATACACACACACACACAGTCACTTTTCCTTTCCTGCCAAGAGGACAGAAAGGCATCAGAAGGATAGGTCTGCAGAGGGGCAGTCTTCATGAACTGATGACAGTTTGCTGATAACGGAAGCAGCTAGTAAAGCATCGATAAAAGTAACCTACCCATGGTAACCACATTTTACGGATCTACAACTTGAAGATGTGGTTTATGATCATCTGAAGCCTCATCTTCTATTTCCCTGTCCTTCTCAGGTTTTTATTCCAAGTTTCTATTTTCGGATTCTTGAAAGTCTCATATGATTTCCTGCCTCTGCACCTCTGTAACTGCTGTTTTCTCTGGCTAGAATCTCCAGAATTGGTATCAGTTTTGCAAGCAAAATTTGTAATATTAACTTTATCTGGCTGGCCTAGTTTATAATAGATTATTTAATTTGTTTGTTTTTTTGGTATTCCACATTTTCTACCCCTAATTTTTTTTTTGTATGTTACCTTTACAATCAGAATACAAATTTTATTTTATTTATTTTTGAGACAGGGCCTCACTCTGTCACCCAGGCTGGAATGCAATGGCCAAATTATAGCTCACTGCAGCCTCAATCTCCTAAGTTGAAGTGATCGTCCTGCCTCAGCCTCCTGAGTAGGTGGGACTACAGGCACGCCACCATGCCTGGCTAATTTTTAAAAAAAATTTGGGCCGGGTGCTATGGCTCACGCCTGTAATCCCAGCACCTTGGGAGGCCAAGGCGCGCGAATCACGAGGTCAAGAGATTGAGACCATCCTGGCAAACCTGGCCGACATCGTGAAACCCTATCTCTACTAAAATAAATACAAAAATTAGCTAGGTGTGGTGGTGGGCACCTGTAACCCCAGCTACTTGGGAGGCTGAGGCAGGGGAATCGCTTGAACCCAGGAGGCGGGGGTTGCAGTGAGCTGAGATTATGTCACTGCACTCCAATCTGGGCAACAGAGTGAGACTTCATCGCAAATAAAAAATTGAATACAGACACGATCTCGTTATGTTGTGCAGGCTGGTCTCCTAACTCCTGAGCTTAAGCAATCCTCCCACCTCAGCCTCCCAAAATGCTAGGATTACAGGTGTGAGCCACCACACCAGGCCCAGATTTTATTTGTTTGCTTATACACATCATCTATATTTTCCATGTGGTTTGACAGATTGGCAGAAGAAAAAGCTTGCTTGAAAAGTCCATTTTGACTTAACCTCATAGTGGCAAACTGAATTAAATACAAAGGTCAGATCTTAAAAGTTCAGCATGTACATAGCTGTTCACTGTGTTTTATTTACGTTTTTCTTTTACTTAGCCTTTATGCTGAGCACCCTTTATTTTAGCATTTCCCCACATAGCACCTTTCTGAGAATTACTTGCTTAACAAAAATTAACTACCTGCTCCTTATGCTCTTTTTATATTTCCTTTTTTTACTAGTAAATTTTAAATTCTGGCATATATGTGTATAACGTGCATGTTTGTTACATAGGTATACACGTGCCATGGTGGTTTGCTGCACCCATCAACCCCTGTGCTATATTAGGAATGCTTTTATGCTGTTAGTGGGACTGTAAATTAGTTCAATCATGGTGGAAGATGGTGTGGTGATTCCTCAAGGATCTAGAACTAGAAATACCCAGCAATCCCATTACTGGGTATATACCCAAAGGATTATAAATCATTCTACTTTAAAGATACATATACATGTATGTTTATTGCATCACTGTTCATGATAGCAAAGACTTAGAACCAACCTAAATGCCCATCAATGATAGACTAGATAAAGAAAATGTGGCACATCTACATCATGGAATACTATGCAGCCATAAAAAAGGATAGTTCATGTCCTCTGCAGGGACACAGATGAAGCTGGAGACTATCATTTTCAGCAAACTAACACAGGAACAGAAAACCAAACACCACATGTTCTTACTCTTAAGTGGGAATTGAACAGTAAGAACATATGGACACAGGAAGGGGAATATCACACACTGGGGCCTTTTGGAAGGTGGGGGGCTACAGGAGGGATAGCACTAGGAGAAATGTAGATATATATTAAGTGAAAGTCTTCTGAAAAAATACTTACAAATAGCTTTTATTTTATTCTATTTGATTTTTTAAAAGCTGATAGCCAGTGATTGAACTAGTTTAATGATTCACTGATGAATCATACCAGCACTTGAAAAATTATTGATTATTCCTCTGTACCATCTTCTTTTAATGATTCTAGAGTACTGCACTGCATGAATGTGTCATCGAATATTGTGTGAAACAATTGTTGCTGGACTTTTAGGTTATTTCCAATTTTCATCATGATGAAAAACTTTAGGGCAAATATTCTCCTAGATACCTCTATTTTAAAAGTTCTTGATGCTTTAAGATTTATTCTTAGGAATAATAATTCTAGGACTACATAAATAATTTAAAGTTTTGGAAAACATTTCCAAACTGTCCTCCAGAAATGGTGTATCAATTTATATGACTCAGAACTTTTGTCACTCCTTTGCCAGCACTGGCTATTATTGTTCTTTTCAATATTTGCCATTCTAATAGCATATTATCTTGATGTAGGTCATTAATTGTCTGTGAGGTTTAATATCTTTTCATATGTTTATTGGACATCTGTTTTTTTTGGCAAATCACTTATTCTAGTCATAAATTAAGATTTTAAACTTCAATGTGATTAATAAATGAATATAAAAATAAAATTTTATATATCATTTTCTCTTATCATTAAAAAAGGATAATGCAGATTATCAGAGACATACATTACCAGTATATATAGAAATCAGAACAATCAGAATTATCTATCAAGATCTCTAAAAATGTTCAATCACTGAGCCAGTGATTTTATTTCTGAAATTCATTGTAAGAAACCATGAACTTGGGCTAAGATTTACACAAGAAGATTTTGACTGAAGGACTGTTTACTGTGAGGTCTCCATATGTAAACCTGGAATCAGAAAGTCTGAAGTCCTGCCTGCCTTGGCTCATCATCTCCCACCTGCTGTCTGCATTCGCTATTGTCCCTAATCACTCAGTGGAGCTTCCCTGGACAAGCCCCTCACCCCACCTGCCATCTTAACTGTTCTTATGTTAAATGTGAATACCTCTCACCCCATCCTGCCACCTTAACTGTTCTTATGATAATGTGAATACCTCTTACACATTCTGCCATCTTAACTGTTCTTATGTCAGATGTGAACACCTCTCACCCCATCCTGCCATCTTAACTGTTCTTACGATAATGTGAATACTTCTCACCCATCCTGCCATCTTAACTGTTATGTTAAATGTGAATACCTCTCACCCCACCTGCCATGTTAACTGTCTTGTGATAATGTGAATGCTCCTTGCCCCATCCTGCCATCTGAACTGCTCTTCCACCTTACCTAACCCGCCATTGTAACTGAACTTGTGGTCATGTATACTCCTTGCCCCTACCCCCTACAACTGTAACTGATCTTACTCTGCAACACCCCTGCCCCCCAAAATTACCCCAACCTATAAGACCAATTCCCACCCTCACTCCCTTCGCCTGTCCTGTCTCGGATTCAGCCCGCTTGCACCCAATCGAGAAGTAAAACGGCCTTGTTGCCCACACAAAGCCTGTTTGGAAGATCTCTTTATTAAATGCAGTTAATATTTGGTACTATTGGACGTGAATAACATTTACAATTTTCAAAAACTGTGATAGCCTTCATGTCCTAGAGTACAGAAATGGTTAAAGAAATTTTGGCAAAGCCGTGTGAAAAAGTATTAGGCAGCCATTAGTTATATTCATTGCATGTTTTTCCTGATTGACCCATACCACAGAACGTTAACTGAAAAAAGCAAGATACAAAATTATACATGGTACATAATTTAGATGGTTCCTTTTCACTTAGTTATGTAAAGTATATATTAAATATTTCAAAAAAGAAGAAACATACCAAAAAGATTGACAATGGTGAATTTATGGATAGTGAGATTTATGGAAAACACGTTTTCAATATTCTCTTCTATATTCTCCAAATTTAAAAAATGTGCATTCCTTATATTTTTGCACACTATTACCTTTTTATACTGTAAAAATAATATGCAAAAATTATATAATATTTAACATTATAGAATCATATAGATTAGAAAGTAAATGTCTCTCTTCACCAAAGAGGATGTGAAAAAAAAAAAAAGAAAGTAATCTTCTCTTATAATCTCACTGTTCCAAAAATGAATGCTACTAATGGATTGGCGCGTATTTCACTAACACCTTTCTTCTTTCTGTATATACCAAGCACATGCTTATAGAAAAGATAAATATTTACAGTAACATTTTTACATAATTGATATAAAAATGTTGTTAACAATGCTCACATATATCCTTCTATGTATATTTTTGTCCATAAGTCCTGCTCATAGAATACTTTTGTAAAAGTAAAAATGCTTGCTGGAGGTTATGAACATTTTTCATTTTAACAGGTATCAATAAGTTACTCTGAAAAAGATATTACATTCTCACAGGAGTGGCTCATTTTGACAAGAGCGCACTTTACTCATCTTTGTAACCTTTTTCACTCTGATAGATCAAAATATACTTTTTTTTTTACAGTTAGAAAAATATGGAAATAGGGAAAGTAAATTTACTTTTATTGTTGATTTTTCAATAGTAATCATATTCTCCATTCAATCTACAATGTAACCATACTATTCTAGAATTCATAAATTTCTTCCAAAAACAGCATGAAGAAAAAACGAGTTAAAAATAAAATAAAAACAAAGTTCACTTTCCTACTATTTTCTCTCTCTCTCTATTTTTGTAATAAAAATTAAAGTATATTTAATGTAGCTAAAGGAATTATTTATCAACTAATTAGAGGAGGAATTTTAAAAATCCTGTATTGACAACTCAGGTTTCCTAAACAAATAATAAACACATAAAATGCATCTCCCCAAGGAGTTAAATGCAGAATACCACAAACATGCCACTTTTTCTTTTCCAAATTGACACTGAAGCACTCTCTTTTTTTCTCTCTCTCAGAAGTCTTCTGGATCTACGATTTAAATAGGGCTTCAATGTACTGAAGGATTCATTGAAAAAAGAATTTGAATAAATCTCCTCTGGTTCATATCCCCAAAATTATATACCGTATAATGTTTGTTCTCACATTATCAGGAAAGACTTAAAGAAAATCTAAATCTTATCTGGTAAATATCACACACCATTTCAAGGCAGAAGTTCATAATGACAAAAGAGAATTTAGTTAAGAGACACTGTTTAAAAGTTTCAGACTGTAAAAGTGAGTTACATTGCTGTTAATGGAGTCCTAACAATAGTAATGAATTTATTTCAATACCATATGAAAATCTCCATTAGTTTCAGACTCTAAAGTGAGTTACATTGCTCTTAAATGGAGTCTTAACAAAATTAGAAGTCCTAACAATATTAATCAATTTATTTTAATACCATATGCAAATCTCCAGAAGGTATAACACATTTGGGTCCTAGTAACTTGACAGCTATTCATCTGAAATATAGTCATCCCTTGGTTTTGGTGGGGGATTGCTTCCAGGATCCCCTTCAAACACCAAAATCTGCAGATGCTCAAGTCTCTTATATAAAATGGCTTGGCATTTGCATATACCTGTGCAAATTCTTCCATATTCTTTAAGTCACCCTAGATTACTTATAATACCAAATATAATGCCCACACATGATCTCATTCATGTGCTTTCAATACAGTGGTTTGTGGATGGTAATTTAAGTTTTGCTTTTTGGAACTTGATGGCATGTTTTTGATCTACAGTTGGTTGAATCTAGGTAGGCAGAATCCCAGGATGTGAAGGATTAACTGAAATCCGTGAGCACTTGACTTGCACATGCTGACAAATATCTTGTTTCAAATTATTCATAGAACAATGGATCAACTGTTAGGTAACACTGTTATTTTTAAGTAAATTCAGCGAATGATATTTACTGGCCTATATGCTGAGCATCATACGAGGCCTTGAAAAAACAATATGAGTAAGAAATAATCCCTTCCCTTGAGAAGTTCACACTTCCACTAGGGAGGCAGCTATGGTACATAACTTCAAGCCATGGTAAATATGATTACAGAGATGGAAATTGGCAAAGTGCCATGTGAACGATGAGGACAAAATATCAGGACAGAACAGTGAAACTTCAGCAGACACGGCTGCTGAGCTGACTTTTAAAGCAGGAACATGTTAACCTTAAACTGAAGTGAAGTAGGATAGAATAGGGCATTAAAAACAGAGTGAGGCCAAAGTCATGAAGGACTTGAGGCATTTGACAAATAATGTTGGGTCTGATTCCATATTTTTTAGATTAGGAAATGTTCATAAATTATATGGAAAAAAAAAGCCAAAAAACTTAGCCATATAATTCTTTGGATTTCTAGTCATAATTATTAGTAAAATAAAACCATCCAGTTAAGCAACATTCACAGATGTACTTACTTATAATAGTGTTCCCAGAGATTTCTGTACCTTCCTTGACCTGACATGTCAAACACCGTAAATGATAAACTACAAAAAGAAGCGAAGCATGACTACATTATAAACTAAAAGCATGACTTTTACTTAAAATTTTAAATTATTTACAGTCAAAGAAATTACCCTTCACATGCAATACTCAACACGGGCCAATTTACAAGTAAAAGTTCTATGAAATAAATTCATTAATATAAATATGACTTTGCAATAAATAACATAAAACAGATGTTTTCTTTACTAGTGAAGTTATCAGAGTTTGCCCAAACTCTAAATTTTGAAAAATAAACCAGCCATAGTGGTAGAAACATGTTAATAACTATGAGATTCTGAAACAACAAAGGACTTTTCTCCAACGGTAGGAAGAATGACCAGGTAGATCTAATACTGTTATTTTTCACTAGCAACTTTTTTCTCAGGGGATAAAGTGGATTACCTGGATGACTTGAATTTCTCGATGCTGAATCCTGTTGTTGGAATGATATCTTGAGATTGAGCCTTTAAGAGAAAAGACAAATTCAGAAATTTACAATGACCAGAGATGAGTTTTTCCTCAGGTTCAAGTATCCAGATTTTCAGTTTCTAAAATCTGTCACAACGGAGATTACAGTATTTAACAAAGTTATAATGTTTTCAATAAGATCACTGTGTGTGAATTCTTTATAGAAGTTTAGGTTTACTAATTATGAATATGCATAATGTTAATTCACAATTGTGGCTTGTGGCATGTTACCAAGGATATAAAGGTTTTTATAAGTGGTTTAATAAATCACCCTGAATTCACATGTAGGACTTTCTAATCTTTCAACACATACTTATTGAGTTTATATATGTTCCAGAATGCCCTCATGTGTAGATGGCTCCTGCCTTCATGGAGTTTACAAGCTAGAAGAGGTAAATAGCAATAAAAAACTAAGCAACAATTGAACACAATTTTGAGCAGAGATAAGTGCAAAAACAAATGATTTGGGGGTGGGAGGCAGCAGAAAGGGGCTGGAAGGTGGATGGAAGAAAGGTACTTAGGAAAAGTCTCTGAAGAGGTGACATATGACCCAGGAGTGAATGATAGGAGGGGAAGAACTATGACAAGTTATTGACAAAGAACATTCCAGTCGGAGAAATCTGTCAGTGCATGATCTGAGGAAGGAAGGAACTTGCCACTGAGGAAATGCAGAAAGCCTGAATGTCTAAAGTGTATTGGTTAAGACAAAGAGTGATGTGTTGAGGTAAGAGAGGTAAGGGATTGAAGGCAATGGTAGTAATTCTGTGTGGAGAAGAGATCAAAAGGGGGCTAGAGTACAGCAAGAGACATGTTGACAAGTCCCACTGACAATTAAAATGTATTATTCTAACAATCTAACTTGTTAAATGCCTGCTAGCACTTTCACCAGAAAAACTATTCCTCTGTTTGAATAAAAATATATCCACTTTCTGATCCAGATGCCTAGAAGTTAATATTGACTCCTCCTTTTGCATTCTCTATGTAGTCGTTCTCCAAGCTTTTTGGTTCTATTTCACTAACTTAGTTCAGACACTAATTATGTCGTGCTTTGAATTACTATACCAGCCTCCAAATTGTTCCTACTTGGCTCTGCTACCTTGGACAAACTACTCAATTTTTCTAAGCCTGGTTTTTTCAAATGTGAAATACATTATTATTTTTATCCTTAACTCATAAAGTTATGGTAACTAAATGAGTTAATGGCTATAGAATACTCAACACAGTAAATACTCGAAAAATTTCTGATATTATTATAATTATATGCAAACTGATCACAGTCTCATTCTCAATTCTTTCCATATTGTCATCATAACTTAAAAAATTCCCCTTCAGTTCATCTTGTTGCTTTTAAAAAAAATAGTAGAGGGAAAAGTTTTGCCTCACACTATTACATTCACTCTGGTAGTCTACTTCAGGGAAGTTTAAATTCAAGGAAAGAAGCTCAAAATTCAGTGGAGCTTGGTCATCTATACAGTATAGTAATGCGCTGGTAAAAAGGCTCTCCAGAGCTGCCCTGGTTTTGCCTTTCTGAAGTTTGTTTATTTAGCTTTTTCCTTTTCCTTCTATTTGTTCCAAGACCTAATCTAGCAATTTTTCCAAAAATATATTTTTGTTTATGTTAGACAAAATACATTTCCTGCTACTAAGATTCCTGCCTCATACCTTGGGCTTCCTTCATTTTAGAACAACTTTTGCAATAAAAAGTTTCCTAAGTTTTAATGTTACCCAAACTTCATTATTTTGATTTTAAGGGCGTTAAATGTGTCAATCACGTGACAAAATTATCAGCTATTACTATGAAGATAAAGAATCCAGTAACAAAATAGGAAGCTAAAGTTTAAAGAAGTCTCAAAAAATGTATATTAAAATAGTAACTCTGTCTTCAATTAATTGTAATTAGAACACAATCACCTAACTTCCCACAATCACCTAACTGCCCACAATCACCTAACTTCTTCACAAACTATTTCCAGAGAAACTTGCTACTTTACTTGTAGAAATAAAATTCATAAGTTTTCTTTTCTTCCCATTACTTCAAAAGTTCTAGTAGAAAGTAATCAGAAAAAGAAACTTCACAAATTAATCAGGATAGAATAAGATATGTGAGCAATTGCTTCCAGACTGAAGTGGAACTCATTTTCCTCTAATGTATTCCAAAAGATAGTTTACAAAAGCAATCTCCCTCTGTTCTATCCAACGACAAATACATTTGGTCATTCTGAAAATTGGACAAAAGAGTGTAGGAATTACAGTCAGCCCTCTGTATCTATAGCTTCTAAATCCACAGATTTAACCAACATGAACTGAAAATAATAATTTTAAAAAAGGTAACAATACTATTTAACAATAAAAATATTACAAATGTGGAAATAAACACTATTTACATAGTATTTACATTGTATTAAAGTTTTATTAGTAATCTAGAGATGATTTAAGGTATATGGGAGGATGTGCATAAGTTATATGCAAATACTACACCATTTTATATAAGGGACTTGAGCATCCACAAGGATTTTGGTTTCTGTAGGAGGGTGAAAGGGGGTTGTGGGAATGTGTGTCCCAGAACGAATCTCCTGTGGTTATTTTATTGGTTGAGTGGAACAAAACATTCTGAGACAGCCCAAAGACACACCAACATAAACAGGAACAGAATAAGATTTCTGAGAGAAATCCCATTTGGTTAGTTTCATTAAGTCTGCCAAAAATTATATCCTTGGTGGTAGCAATCATAATCTCCTGGCCAAAAATAAAAATTGAAAAATCATCCATCAATCCATTCACTCAAAGTGCCAAGCATTATTCTATGCATTTGGGATTCACTGCTGAACAAGAGAAAAATCTCTTTTGTAACACGAGAAATTGGATAAGCAAGTTGCGAAGTGAATATGCAAGCTATCAACTAAACAATTTTAGATTGTTTTAAATATTAAGAATAAGGGTGGCCAGGCGCGGTGGCTCACGCCTGTAATCCCACCACTTTGGGAGGCTGAAGCGGGTGGATCAACTGAGATCAGGAGTTAAAGACCGGCCTGGCCAACATGGTGTGTGCTATAGCTGGCCTAAAGTTAGAACCTGAACAACACTATTTTATAAAAGACAAAGTTGTGTTTTAAAATAAGTTGTGACGGCTGCCCCATTCTCCTCACAATAACTGCTGACCTTGGCTTCTGTAAATAAAACTGCTAGCCTTTCTCTGCAAAGGCTGCATACCTTCCTTATCAGTAACTGCCAAAATTACTAGCCTTTACTTACCGGTAGTGACTAGAAAAAACAGCCCAAGCTAATTCCATCATGGCCCCTGCGCCCTGTAATAAATAACTAAGATCTGTTATTTCTACTACAACCCAGATGATTTGCAAACTAAGACTTATCTTGACTTCTGTAAGCCACTTAAGTAACAGTTAAAGTGACAATATATCCACAATGTGGCCTCTGGCCCTGGGAATGTCCAGAGACCCACACTCTCCTCTCGAGATGATTTACGGAATCCCCTAAATGTT